>OX375814.1:22749456-22918746 GCA_947359405.1 Antitype chi
AGTTGTGAGCAGGCGTTTACAGGAGCTATGCGAGTTCTCTTGGGCGAGCGAGTGCTGGCACATTATGAGAAGGGGCGGCCGCTCGTGCTCGCGGTTAGCAGTAGTGCGTATGGGCTTGGCGCAGTGTTGGCTCACCGCTATTCCGATGGCAGCGAGCGCCCGGTTAGCTGTTTGTCCCGCACACTTAACGCGGCCGAGCGGAATTACAGTCAACTAGATAAGGAGGCACTCGCGATATTGTTTGGTGTAACAAAGCACCATCAATATACTTCAGATTCAAGCATCCCATTCAAAAACGCTGCGCACTTTATTCCGCACCCCACGCATCAGAGCGGTTCATGCTTAGACCACATCATTCTAAAATCCAAAAATCCATCTAAAACATTTGGTTACTAATTCCTCGCTTACTGATCATCAAGCTGTTTTACTAACATTACAAATAAGTGCACCTAGAAAAAACTGCATGCGTAGCTATACAGGTAAAAATAACCTTGTTCAAGGCATACTGCCAGACTTTTTACACGTGCAGCCTGTGGACCAACTTCACCCTGCGGGCGTACAACGCGCTTCGTGTCCAGTACAACAACGCGTTCAGAATTCTGTTGGGGCGGCCCCGATTTTGTAGCGCATCGGCGATGTTCGCTGATACTACTACCGATGACTTCTACGGAATAATCCGGAAAAGGAGTGCATCGCTTCTGCGTCGCTGTAGGGGCAGCTCAAACGGGATCCTGAGCGTGTTGTCCGAGCGATGGGATTCTCCTTTCTTGCGGAGATGGCTGCAGCCTGCTGCATGCCAGTGCCTGCACATATATATATTTTTGACTTTAACTCTGTGAACGGTCAATTTGACATTATATTCAAATTTCAATTCTGTGACATATTATTTTATTCCAATTCTGTGATTTAATTTTCTGTTAATTACATTTTTTATTGTTTTCTGTGGCAGCATTTTGAAATTTAATTTTATTTTATTTTTATTTTATTTATACTGAAGTCAACATGACAAACCTCGAAAATGACATAAGCGGAATTAATTTTGACCCTGTTTATAATTCAAACGATGCAAATATTTCTTTAAAGTATTTCATAGATTCGCTACAATCTTCAACAAGAAAAAACACATTTACTAAGACAATGCCTAGAAAGTATAGTTGTATCAAACCCTGGATCACACCCGGTCTCGTTCGTTGTATAAGATATAGAGACAAACTTCACCTAAAATTTAAACTTGCACCTGATAACGAAATCATTTCTGCAACATATAAAAAGTACCGGTACTTCTGCAATAATCTTTTGAAAAAACAAAAAAATCAGTATGATAAAAATGAATTACAGAAGGCGGGAAAAAAATGTAAACTTGTGTTTTTTATAATAACGAATACTTTTACAACGAAAAATCCCGAGCCTCCGCTTGATCTACTGTCTTCAGAGATAAATCCATCCGAAGCTATGAATAAAGTGAACAACTTCTTTGCTAACGTTGGTAAAACTTGGCTGAAAAATCGCTAAATTTTAATACTTTATTCCCTCAAACACGACTGTGACTGTGACATCCTCTACAGTAAATTCTTTTGTTTTATTAGATACCGACGTTAATGAAGTTGAACGATTATTATTCAGGTTAAAAGATGTCTGTGCTACTGGGTGGGATGACATACCCAATAATATACTTAAGAGATTTAGATACATACTAGCCCCTCCGCTAACCCACATTTTTCAGCTATGTTTATCTAAAGGAATATTCCACAAACTCCTTAAAAAAGCTTTGGTCACTCCTGTATTCAAGTCTGGAGACAAAAACTGTGTGAATAACTACAGACCCATTTCAGTGTTAACAGGACTTTCAAAAATTTTAGAAAAAAATAATAACTGTAGGTTGATAAAATATCTGGAAGATAACAAACTACTTTCAGATAATCAATTTGGATTTAGGCCCAGAAGATCAACTGGCCAGGCAGTACACAAATTAACTAATTATATTGCTACCAATCTAGATAATGGTGTGCACACAATTGGTATCTTTCTAGACTTTGCCAAGGCCTTCGACACTATTTCTTGTACTTTACTTTTGCACAAGCTTGAAACACTAGGGATAAGAGGAGCACAACTTCTACTATTTACTGATTATCTCAGCGAGCGTCATCAAGGTCAGTATACAAGCTCTGAACTTAAAAATAGTGATTTTGGGATTCCACAAGGTAGCATTTTGGGCCCCACCTTATTTTTAATCTATATAAATGAACTGTGCAGCCTGCCACTTCAAAATGGTGTCTAGTGTCTTATGGTGATGACACCACTCTACTGTTCTCAGCTAAATCAAAAGTTAAGGTCTATGAACATGCTCAAAATGGTTTTAACATAGTGTCCGATTGGCTCCATAATAACATCCTAACATTAAATGCAGATAAAACAAAATACATTTTATTTGCATTGAGAAATACTAATATAGGTACCGCTTACTAATGTAAACATTTACGCACATAATTGTAGCACGTACGCTGACACTGCATGTTCTTGCACTACTTTGGCTAAAGCTAACCATTTGAAATATCTAGGTGTCACTATTGACTCGAATCTAAATATCCGTAAACATATTGATTTACTTTATACTAGAGTGCGCAAATTAATATATGTTTTTAAGAATTTACAGAACATAGCAGCTGACTATAAATTAATTAAACAGGTTTATTTAGCTTTGTGTTAAACCATTCTTAGTTATTGCATAACTTCATGGGGTGGTGCAGCAAAAACAATTTTACTCAAAGAGCAATTCTGAAGGTACCTACCTTTCGCCCTGTTAGATTTTCCTTGAAAGCTTCCCACGATGGGATGTGAATGTGTGATGTGAATGACATCGCTCCGGTATAATTCAATACTTCACTGGCAATTCAAAAATCGATAGTAATCTAAAAGTTAACGATGCTTCACCACCGTACTGAATCGTATGCGGTAGTGATCTCATTCTGTCACGAGTGTGTGATGGTCGGCTACATAAGTAAGTGATGTTATCTATCGTTATCGTTCGTATGTATCCCAGGACGGGCGGCGGCGTTGGCGAGCAGTGTTCACGTGCTCAGCGCCAATGTCGGCTGGTCGCAGCGTTGCGGCGCTGCTAGTGAGTGCAGATAAAATTGGTCACAAACAGACTTACTTTATAAGCACCGCCGAACGCCTCTCCCCCCATACCCTGCACCTCCTCACCGAGTCATGAATAATGAATGCACTTAGTGGCCCCCTTGCAGACATAGCAATGCCTCTAGCAACACCAGAGCATCCCAGCCTACGACGCGGGTACTCGTGCGAGGTTGGCGCTCCACGCAGCGCGTCGAGTGGCGCTGTTCCTGACCAGTTATAGTGTTTAAGTGATAAGTTCACTGTAATACTATATAAGATAGGACTAAGCTCTCTGTTAATTTGTATGTGTACTAGACGTTGGAGTGTTATAATAAATAAATAAAAACAAATTCTGTAACGTGTTTATTCTTTTTGGTCTAATTATTATTATTTGTGTTATATTATTGTGAACTTGATAATGTTGTAAGAGCAGCTAACAATCATCGGACACGAACATAAGTTACCGGGCTGCAGCTGCAGGTGATCCACTAATAGGTATCACAATACGATAGATTTTATTAATTATCAAGTTTTGCACCTCATGCAAACGGTTCCCGCTTATGTTACCCATAGCGGGTGCTGTAAGCTATTGGGCTAGTGTGGGTATAATATAACGATATACCACCTACCTAGCTACCCCTAATCTAAATATTATGTTATCGTATTATAAATATCGTAGCATATTCGGTTATTTTATTATATAGAAGTCTCTATAGGGTCACACTGACCAATTTATGTTCTTGCCACATTACTTATTTTTTGTATCTAAGTTTAAATACTAAATGATTAACTTTGTAAGTTCCAGTAAATTAGTGTTAAAATATACTATAAGATTAATTAACTTATCAATTACATTTTTGTAAAGGCATCATTACAATGTTTTGTTTAAAAGTATTTGTTTTGTATTATTAGTTCAGTTTATTTTATCTGTTGCATCATTCATGTTGGATAGGTGGTAAGGGTAGACAGCTGTCATTTGTAATGTTATAAAAGATCATGTAACTATAATTTTGCTCTCTTTTCTGTACGTGTCACTGGATGGGTAACAATATAAAACTTGTAAGTCATTGATTTTAATTTATTATCAACCTACTTCTCAACACCTGCTTCAATTATGTTATTCAATCATTATAATAAAAAAAACTGTTTTCTACGCCACGTTTAACTCAAATGTCGCAAATGTAGCTACTAGTGTACACACCTGAACACGAGTAACGTTAGCGGCCACAGTGCGTGTGATTGCTGGTAGTAGCGTTGTTGTCGCAGTAGACGCGGGAGTATGCAGAGCTGATTCACACCGGCGGCGGTGGCGTGCCGTCTGAGCCACACCGCGGCCACCGGGGCCTCCAGGGCCACCGGGGCCTCCAGGGCCACCCGGGCTCGCTCGTCCCTAATGTGAAAGGTAATTCTACGATTATTAGCGAGCACATAAACTTGTACTGTCCGCTACTGAGGGCTCGTTATTATTAGCGAGCACATAAACTTGTACTGTCCGCTACTGGGGGCTCGTTATTATTAGCGAGCACATAAACTTGTACTGTCCGCTACTGAGGGCTCGTTACAAAGCCTCCGCATTACTTTGAATCTTTGTTAGCGGCAGTCAGACCGTCGTCGAGACCGTTTCAATTATGTATCGTTTTACTTAGTGCCAGACTACCACAGCCTGTTTTAAATGTTAATCAAATTTCCTTTGTTAGGCGCAACCTTCAAATAGACCATGTATGTGTCTGTGCTGAAAGTGCGCCCGTTCTCAATGTGACGCGTCTGGTGAACTTTGTCTGTTCTGATTCAATTATTCGTCATCTGGTTTTGTGCCACTCTCTTATATTAGGTACTTGATGATTACTTAGAGTACACCGGTATTGCTTCCGCTGGTAGGTATTATCTGTGCAACGGAAATGTCAAAAATATGAAGTGTGGAATTAGTGTTGAAGCTATTAAACGTAGGAACTATGACGAATGCAAGCGGTTCAATGTTTCAACGCTGCAGGAACTGTTTGCGAGAGCTGCGAGCACTGGACCGGGCGGCACTATGTCACAAGTACTGATAGCTACCACCTGTCAACATTTTGTTACTACAAAACATTACAATCTATTTGTCTATATCTATAGGTACATAAAATAAAGCTGAAGAGTGTGCTTGTTTTTTGAACGCGCTTATCTTTGTGATGAAATATTTGTAGGTATCATCATCACCAGCCTACGTACAGCAGGTCAGAAATGATATTATGACATTTTGTAAAACCGAAACATCTCAGGTGTAGCAATTCAAGGCGATATGTTTGTACAACACAATGTGAAGATAATATGATGCACTCATTTCATAGACAACAGCGAGCTAATCGAGCGAGTCGTGTGCAGGGCGTGTGCGGAGAGACAGCGGGGGGAGAGCGAGCGGTTGTCTAAATGTCGCGCCGCTTAATGAGCGTGCGATCAGCAGTAACGACAGTTTTGTCAGTCATTAACCTTTGTGACGACAGCCGGCAGCCAGCAGCGCGCCGAGCTCCAACGGAGCGGCACCACGGCGCGCTCGACGGAGGAAGCGGCACACGGTACTGCTACAGTGATCTTACTCATAATGCTTCTGCCCCACCAGCGTCGTTACACGTGATTAACGCGTTGGATAAGACCACAATTAGTAGATAAGATTAGCTTTCTTCTACATGTTACTTCTGACTACTCGAATGTATTAGCAGTAGGTTTTCTTAAAATTAATAAAATAAAATAAATCTAATCTATTACCTATTAAGTTTGAATTAGATTTCACAAAGCTTCGGTGAATTCAAGACGTACAACTTTTATCGAGTGTCGCTACGAGCTACGAGCTACGAGCCAGCTACACGCCGCGTAGCACCGCTCTACGACGTACCTACACATACGTACCTACCCATAACATAAAAGTTAAATTAAACTTGTTCCATTATAAACTTGTTTATGGCATGTGTCTTTTTATTAGCTTATGCAATTTCGACTATCAATGTTCACTCTCAATAATAACTTGTAACTTTACATTATTTTGTTTGTTTTAATTATATTTAGGGTCAACGCAGACAAAGCGTGTGCATTACCCTGGCTTTATGTTATGCTTTAGAGAGTTAAGACTAAAACAAATAATTATTGTATTATGAAGAGCAATTTGTTAGTAAACAAATTGCTCTTCATAATACACTAATTATTATTATTATTATTATTTTTGTTTTGTTTTGTAAACAAATTTTGCTATTAGTAAATAGCAAAATTTGTTTGAATAAATTGTAGTTTTAAAGTTATTTAAGAAAAACAGATTTTGCTGGAGTAACGGTTTGAAATGTTACCCTGGCAAAATCATTTTCAAAAATCGTTTCAGCCCGGAACCAAATACATGAATATGTCGTATCATGGTGGCCGAGAATGCGAAACAATCGGGTCTTCTTCACGATCTCACATATTTTAGGTAGGTGTGGGCACTATAGTGGGTACTCGAACGAAAAGATAATTTAAATTTAAAATAACTTTTGTAAACTGGCGAGTAACAAATTAAATAAACATGTGCATCGGAAACAAATACGTGCGTTGGTACTGAGTGTTTGCCTAGACTGATAGTTTTTGTTGCGTAGTAAATATTTGTAAATAGCAAAATTTGTGTGACTTATGGTTTTTAAGTTATTTAAGATTTTGCTGCGGTAACGTTTTGGGATTTCCAAGATCTTGAAAACGGGTCAGCGCAGAAGTTTGTAAAAAAAATACCAATAAGACACCTTAATTTGTTTAAACATTCGTTTTTGATTTGGTGGAGGTAAACCAATGTAATTATATGGTTTCTAAAACCAGAAAAGCGCGCATCGCTGTGTGTGATGCAACAGCTATATATGCGTTGTCTTACTTACTCTTTAGCTGTATTTAATACATAAAATTTGTATGAGACTGATTTTAAAACAAAACATCCATAATACGGGATATTATTAATTTAAGACGGTTCCGCTTATGTATGGTACGTGACCTTTTCAATTGGAATGAATGTTTTTTTTTTTTGAAGGTATGAAATCTTCAAATAACTTCTCTCGCTCTGGGTGGGGCACTTTCACTAACTAAAACCCACCTGTGTTCCCTCAGTTGCCTGTGTGCCAGGGGCGTGACCCCTGTATCACTTTCGAACAACCCGCACCCCTAGCAGGCATCGGCCCTTGCTGGCCCCACCAGTTGATGCTGACATCTCTTTGAGGCGCGCGAGGAACATAACGCGCCATCGACCCGGGCTTGGTCCTTACCGGGCAGCGAGCTACCCATTACTCGCCGTCCGCAAGCCCGCGCCTATGGTGGCCGGGAATCAGCCTGGGATTCCCGACGCCCAGGGCGTCTCCCGCGGCGACTACGGCCGTGAGGGCGCATATACTGCCTCTCCCTCACGTGCGCCACCCTCTTTGCGAGCATTACTGCTTCGCAGAAGGAAGCGACGACTACCCATGCACTCTCGCTCCGTACCATGGCCTGGACCAGGGACGGAAGCGAGAGACAGCCGCCGCCGATCGTCTCCACAAGGACACGGCGGTGCTCCGCCCAAGCCGGGAAAACCTCCACCGTATGCTCCACCGTGTCCTCAGGGCGATAGGAACGAATGTTCATGAATATATTTTTTTTTAACGTATGCCATGTTTCTTAATGTTATGGGAACTGCGTATTCGATCGCTAAAGTACGACCAGTCTAAAATGAATCAAATTTGTTTTTATCTTCATATCGTGTAAAGTTACAAAAATCTAAAATTCCTGACGTTATAAACGTCTATCACGGGTATTTTTTACAGCTATTTATTTGGTTATGAGTGTATTGGTTTACGTCACCCAAATCAAAAACAAATATTTATATTGGTATTTTTTCAAACTTCTGCGTTGAGCCGTTTTCGAGATCTTGGAAATCCCAAAACCGCAGCAAAATCATAAATAACTTCAGAACCATAACTCACACAAATTTTACTATTTACAAACATTTACTACGCAACAAAATCTATCTATTCATGTATTTGGCTCCGGGCTGAAACTAATTTTTGAAAATGATTTTGCTAGGGTAACGTTTCAAACCGTTACTCCAGCAAAATCTGTTTTTCTCAAATAACTTTAAAACTACAATTCAAACCAATTTTGCTATTAGTAAACAAATTGCTCCACATGATACACTAATTATTTGTTATAAGCTCACCTCTCTAAAGCACAAAATTTTGCCAGGGTAATACACACCAAAGCGGCACCTGCTCGACCATGCTCGACCTCGAGCACAATCGTTTTGAGTTATTTGACGCTCGATTATGCCCGGGTGCACTCGCTTTGGCTGCAAACAGTTACTATAACATACGGTGGAAGTTTTTGTTGAAGAGTTTTTAGATAACACCAACGATGCTGTTACCCAGCCGCAGCACCAGTTTCCCCTATGTTTCAATTCAAACTAATGCAATATGTGCGGTGCCCGGGAAGCGCCCGCGTATCTGTTACTGCTGAGAGCCAACACACGAGCTGTGCCAGTGGCCACAGTACGAGATGCCATGTGCAACAATAAAACACCGCGCTTTTATAAAAATATTTAATATACGTTGTTAGTATCACGTCGCTCTATGTAGGTACATTCGTTCATTGCAGAGCACACAGAGGTCGCCTACTCACAACACTCAGTCTCACACTATGTACAAGACACTCGCACACAATAGGGAGAGCAGGTAGGCTTCGTACACAGGGAGCATTCGTACAGTGGTGATATCTTCACTATCCATTACATTGTTGTGCTCGCGTTTATGTGCGCGACTCTCGCTCATACGCAAAGTGTAACCGCGGAGCAGTGCAACAGTGCGGCCCCTGGCTTCAATGGAAAAAGCCGATACGTTTTTCGATCTATGTAAGTATTATTCTTATTCACCTTTGAACACGCTTAGCTGTTATAAGTTTTGCTCAAATTATTTATGTGATTTTATTTAGTTTATGCGGTGAAATCTTGGTTTAATATGTAAATAATCATTTTACGCTAACTATAACGGTTATTTTTATTTTCAATTAATTTGTTGATTTCTCGCTTTGGGGTACCTTCGTGCAGTTATGAGTGGGGTAGATTCGTGCAGTACGAATGCTCCCCATTCCTAACTGTGTGGCAGTAGAAAGACTTGTTCCCCAAAAAAACAAAAAATGTTACAGAACCAAGCCGCGAATATATATGTGCATATGTGAAAAAGGGGATAAGAATAGGAGAGGTTTATGAAAATGCAATGAAATCTGCGATGAACGAAGTTTTGGATAAAACTTTTACGCTAAAATGTGGCGTCAAATCAACGGCACTTGAAAGTCTTCTTAACGCTTACTTCATTACCACTACAGCCATTAGAATCTACGCAAGGTGGATAATCAACTTTTACGAGTACACCGGCCAAGATGCAATGTGCCAGACACCCTACCTGCAGAAACAGAGCTTACTCAACAAGATCTTCCACGGAACTTACTGCCAGTATTACTCTCCTTGCTATGACCTACAACTACGCCTGTGTTTTAATCAGCTGTAGAATTAATAACTCTAGAAATAATCCGGCCAGAATGGACTAAAATGCGTGAAAAAGTCGAAGAAAGGAAAAAATTAGGCTAGAAGAAATAAAAAAAGCGAAAAAGTTGAAGAAGCAAGAACAAGACAGAATACAAAGGGCTAAGGAGATGAAGCAAACATTACATTTACTAACAGATACAAAAAACAAAGAGACAGAAGAAAACTTTAGGGACAAATAAACTAAAGACGCAAAATAAAACTGTAAAGACTGATAGTGAGGATGAAACTGATTATGGGAATAAGACTAATTGTGAGGATGAGACTGATTGTGAGGACGAGGCTAATCTGACTTTAAGAGAAGTTCTTATGGTCTTATTCCATCTACCAGACGTCTGAAGGATGGAGTATTGAGAATGGAACTCCAGATATATCGAGGAACATCAAATAAGAAAGCTTTATCTGGAAGTTCCGGTTGGATTGGGCAGCGTTTGAGAAACTACGTCAAGTCTTTTCGTCGCCTATTCCGCAATTTTTGAAGACTAAGGTCTTCAAGCAGTGCGTTCTGCCCGTGATGACATACGGTGCCGAAACGTGGACACTGACAGTTAGGCTGGTCCACAAATTTAAGGTCACTCAGCGCACTATGGAGCGGGGTAAGCAAGCTGAAGTGGTAGTGGGCTGGGCATGTTTGTCGAAGGACCTATGGACGGTGGAGCAGACGTCCTGGAGTGAAGACCGCGTATCGGCAAACGTAGTGTGGGACGCCCCCCAGGTAGATCGACCGACGACTTTATAAAGGTGGCTGGGACAGACTGGATGCACAAGGCGGAGGATAGAGTGTTGTGGCGCAGCCTGGGAGAGGCCTATGTCCAGCAATAGACTGCGATAGGCTCGGTTTATTGAAGGCTGATTCTGTTTTAATTTTGAGTTAAATACATGATTATATTACATTGAATAAATGGTAACGGTAATGGTATTTAACTGTACGAAGGTTCCCCATTATGTACGAATGTGCCCCACACTATGTACGAAGCTACCCCACGTGTGGGGTAGTTTCGTACGTTTTCCATTTTTCATAAAAGTTACTGTAACTTCGCCATGCTAGTGTGTATCTAGTCTACAATTCAGTTTTATTAAAGCCAAATAGGCCTGGTATCCAGCAGCATTGAATTTATTTTAAAATTGCATAGAGTTTTTCTTTTGTACGGCTTAGAATAAAAAGTGTACGAATCCTACCTGCTCTCCCAATACTTTATCAGAAATTGTAAACTTAACTTTTTCGTTGTTCTTTCTAGTTTAGATATAAAATCATTCGTATGCACAAACGTATTTATTTATTATTATGTTTATGTTTATTAACGTAAGGCATTTTTCCTAGTAAATATTTAGGTACATAAGTGCAACCTCGTAGTACACATTGTCTGAAGCTTCCAACAAGTAGAACAAGTACCTACACTGGTGGGTCCCTTAAGTACCTGGACAAAAGGGAATATATAATGCAGAACTGCATCTTTGAGATGCTATGCAGATATGGCAGCATAGTCCATCATGTTCACTACACATCACCACGTCAATATGATCACATAAAATTTATTACATCACAATTGCTAGTCACATATTGCCACGTGCCGCGACGACCTCGCACTAACTGAGCGCGTGCAGCAGCACGAGCCACAGAGCGGTGGTGGAGCACGACGGCGCCGCCAGAAATCGCGCGCGCGAGGACAGAGCGCTGGCGTGGCACGCCGCTTCGTCGGCTTCCAGTGCCAGCAGCGCCACGCCGGCGCCCTCCCCGCGGCACGCACTCCGTCGCGCCGCGCCCCGCGCTGCCGCAGACCAGCCGCCCACCTCCGCCGTCCAGCGCCGCAGCCACGCGCCCACCCAAGACACCGAGCAGCCGCAGCGCAGCGGGTTCCCCGACACCACCAGCCCACCTAGCGGGAACACAAGCCTACGGTAACCGAATACACCACACAATATACGCAATAGTTGTTTCAAAAATATAAAAATATGTATGCCGCCTGAAATAAATGGTTTATTATTATTATTTACCAGAGAGTAGCTTAGTTGCGAGACGATTCCACCCGGTGAGGTTGGGGTAGAGCGTAGTGGGACCGAAGCTGACGAGCTGGTTGTCGGAGAGGTCGAGCGCGAGGTGTGGCACGCGCGCTAGCGGTCGCAGCAGGCCGGCGGGCAGTGCGCGCACGCCCGTGCCCGACACGCGCAGAGCCAGCGCGCGCTGCCGGCCCAGCCCAGAGAATGCCACAGACGACACGCGCCGCAGCGCAGCGCCGCGCACGGACAGCTCACGCAGCTTGGGTGCACGCAGCCCACTCAGCTGCGAGTCCAGCACGCTCTCCCGCATGTACACCTCGAGCGTCTCCAGGCCGGGCGTGCACGCTGCTATATCAGCCAGTGACACTTCCAATTGACCATTAAACGCAAGTGACTCGAGACCGAGAGAACGTAGAGATACCAGCGGTCGAAAAGCACGCGGCTCTATGGCTTCCAGATGACGGAGGTGGTACATGCGCAGGTGCAGCAGATTACTCAAGCCCTCAAAGGAGCCGTGCGCGACGCGGACGATAGGGTTGTGCGAGATATCGAGCAAGTTGAGGCGTGGGATGGCGGCCCACATCGCCGGCTGCAGCGATGTGAACCTGTTGCGCGCCACGTCCAGCACGCGCAGGTTGGACAGCCGCCGCACATCGGACTCGCGGTATGACGCGATGTGATTACCACTTAAATCCAGTTCGGTCAGGTTGACGAGTGACAAGTGCGGCACCACCTTCAGACCTGCACCAGCCAGTGCCAGGCGGCGCAGGCACGGTAAGTTGTGGAACAACTCTTTGAAGTTAGACTTGATAGGGTTGTACGACAGGTCGAGGCGCCGCAGCCGTGCCAGGCCGGTGAACGTGTTGTCGGACAGCACGGTGAGCGCGTTGCGCGCCAGACTGAGCTCGTGCAAGAAGGCGATAGCGTGGAACATGGCGGCATCTAGGTATTCCAGGCGATTGTGCGCCAGCTCTAGGCGTCGCAGCGTAAAGCCCACCTGCGCCAGCGCGCTGCTCGGGAACAGGGCGAGCTGGTTGGCGCTGAGGTCCAGGTGCTCCAGCACCGTGTTCTTGAACGCGTCCCGCGGCAGCGCACGCAGCTCATTGGCGGCGAGACGCAGATGTCGCAGCCGCCGCATGTTGCTGAACTGCTCCACCGACAGCTGCGCCAACCGGTTGTGCGACAGATCGAGGATCTGCAGCGCTGACACCTCGCCGAATGCTCTTCGCTTCACCACACTGATGTTATTGTGATGCAAATACAATATCTCAAGTTGCGGCAGTGCGCCAAAAGCAAAGTTATCAATGTGCGTCAGATGGTTATGCGACAGAACAATTTGGCGAAGTGACGGTCCCAAAGAATCGAAGAAAGCTTTCGATAAGCTTTCCAGTAAATTATGTGATAGGTCCAAAATATTTATGAGAACCGGCGGGCCGCCGCCGACAAGTGACGTTATTAAATTATAACTGACGTTCACTGATAAATTAGTTTCCTCGCTCGATACATTTTCGAAATGTTCCGTGGAGAACTCCACTAGGTGGTTAGCTTGCAAGTCTAGCACTTGTAACTTGGGCAAACGACTAAACGCGCGCTCTGCGACGAACTCGGCCGCGTTTCCCGCCAAATTTAAATAAACCAAATTTCGTAAATTTGTAAAACTGTGTTCGCTAACATTGTGCAGGCGATTGTATGATAGATCGAAGCTCTGCAACTCTTTTAAATCTGTCAGAAATTCACTGTTTATCTTACTTATGTAATTGTACGACAGTCTCAGTTCTTTGAGTCTACACGAACAGTTTGTTCCGTACACTTCACTTGGAAATTCAATTATTTTATTAAAGTCTAAATTGAGATATTCCAGCAACGGAAAGTTTTGTATATGTTCACTGGAAACGTAATGAATGTTATTGTTATCTAAACTGAGCCAAGAGAGCGAGTGGCTCGGCGCGGACAGCGGGAACTCTCCGGTGAACAGCGTGGAAGAGATCTCCAGCACCTGCAGCACCGACAGGTTGGCGAAGGTGGCGGCATGCACGTGGTACAGCTCGTTGAAGCTCAACACCAGCTCGCGCAGCGGCAGCGTAGCGGGGAACGCGTCGCCCGCCAGCTGCGCCAGTCGGTTGCCCTTCAGGTTAAGCGTGGCCAGCGCCTCCGACCACACTCCGAACGAATCGGCGTTTACCCACGCGATTTGGTTGTAACCCAAGTCCAGGTAGGTGAGCGTAGAAGGCGCCAGCCCGCGCAGCCCCGCGGGCAATGCCATGAGGAAGTTGCCAGCCAAGGACAGTGAGTGCAGGTGCGGTGGCAAGTCCTCCAGCTCCCGCAGGCGGTTGTACGCAAGAGACAGGTGCCGCAGCCTCGCTAGGTGCACCACGCTTGCCGGCAGCGCCACCAGGTGGTTGTGGTCGAGGTCCAGCCACTCTAAGTCTCGTCTGAGCGCGTGCACAATCGCGTCCGATAAGTGGCTCACTCTGTTGTACGCTATCGACAACTTTTCAAGTCGCGGGCTGTCCAGCACGAAAGACGGCACTGAAGTAAACTCGTTAAAGTCTAGTATAAGCTGCTTCAGTTGCAACCTTTGCGGGAACTCCAGCTCGAACAAGTCGTCCAGCTCGTTTTGGCTGAGGTCCAAGGAATCGATTTTAGTGTGTTCACTGCGGCAGGTGCGGTTGTGTGTCGGGTGCAGCATGTTGTTTCTGAGGTGCAGGTGCCGGAGGCGCGGCAAGTACGCCAGCACCGCACACGGCAGCTGCTGCAGCAGGTTATCTGATAAGCGCAGCAATGCCAGCGCCATTGGCAGCGATCCCCCTGCCACCACATGCAGCCGGTTCCCGTCCAGATCAAGCTGCGCCAGCATACGCAGCGAGGACAGCGCGCCCTCGCCCACCGCGCACAGGTGATTGTTACTGAGGGACAGGCTGCTGAGCGAGTCCGCCAGGGAGCCCCAGTCCATATGCGGCTCCAAGTCACTGATGTAGTTACTGAAACAGTACCAAAAAATTTCAGCAAATTGAAAAGATGAACCAACAATCTAAATTAATCTTTGATTCTCACTTACTTTTGCATATTCAGCCAATTTAATACTTTCAACCCGCGCAGAGATTCCAAAGGTATATCAGTGAACTCGTTAAATCCTAGATCTAAGGATGCTAGTGTCGATACCATGGACCTGCAAATAGACGGCACGTTAATTGAGAGTAGGTGCAAGTACCAGAAAGCATGGAGTGTGAGTGTGTACGTACTGCAGCGCCTGGGGCTCGATGTGGTATAGGTGCGACGCCACCAGCACCAGCGTGCGAAGTGCGCGCCCGTCCAGCGCCGCCTCGCCCAGCTCGTCCAGCCGCGCGCCCGCCACCGACACGTGCGCCACGCCCGGCGCGGTGTCAGGGAACCGGTGGTAGGGCACGTCGCTACAGGCCTGCTGGTCGCGCCGGCACACACACAGCGCGGCTCGTGCGCACGGCCACGCGGGTGCCGTCGCGGGCCGCGCCAGCCACACCAGCAGCGCCGCCGCAACGCACAGCACACGCGCCGCGCCCCCGCGCATCACACCCGCCGACCCCGGCCGCACGCCGCCTCACATGCTATGACACCAAGTAATGTTACGTCATATTGCTAATCAATGCCCTTGCCCTACTGGCATTATTTTTACAACGTGTTTGTAATCTTTCTGCCTTGTATAGGGCAATCCGAAGACGGATGGCCATAGTTTTCACTGGGGCATTCTATTTAAAAAAAGGTAATACGATATACTAATGAACATTTCCCAAACATATATGTGCTACACATGTATACTAATACGCAAAATATTACACAAAGACATTCATACAACACTAAATTTCACAAAAAAACATCAAGTACACAAAATCAAACTACGAAACTCCAATTACTTAGTAACACGTCCTCCCGAACAGTTAATTACGGGAAAGGAAATATTAGAATTTGAAGGTGTTAACATGTACAATAAAATACTCCTGGAAATAAAAGAACGAACGAAAAAACGAAGAACTTAAATCCTATAATAATGTGTTAATAACAATAATTATATTAAAGAAAAATCTATAAACATACCGAATTGATAAGCTCCTCTTTTTTGAATTCGGTAAAAAGAAATACTGGCCTTAGGAAACATGTCCGTGCCAACAAATAAAATAAAACATCAGATAATACGTTGCCATGTATGCAACATCTAGTAGTACATCTACTTATACTTTAGATCCGTGTTTACGCGGTTGGTGATTAGTTGATATTTACTTTTTATATCACTACCTTCCTATTTTAATTTTTACGAAGTTATTGTACGCTCACAACATTTTATGTAAATTTAGTTTCTCAATAAATGAATTATTGTTAATTCTTAATGAGGAATAATAAAGTTCTTAAACCATACTATACCTAGTCGTTATAATTCAGATAAAATGTGCTCTTCAAAACTTTTGCCGACAATCTTTGCTAATCGATGTTCCTTATTTTATTATGTTGTAGTCGTCTTAAGCATATGAATAAACTTCCGAATATTTTCGAAAAATTGTGCTTCCAATTACTTAGATTGATTACGATAGAACACAAAGAAAAAAGAAAGCAGCTTTTTAATCAATTTGGGATTATGCTAAAAACACCAGCACATGTTTTCAAATGTATGTATTTACTTAGTTCAAAATTATGGGCGCAACTTACTGCTAGCTTAAGATGATCACACGACTCGGATCACTGATATTATTTCTTACCAGGAGTAAGAACAGTGTAGTTTCAGTGATTCCTAATGGAATACCTTTTTGCCAACGACTCGAAAAGAAGAAGGTTAAGAATAACTTTTAATTACGTACTCCTGATCCACTGCATCACTTAGAAAGCGACAGCGTGAAATGGCATGAATATAAATTCATGCCATTTAAAATAAAATGAAACAATTTAATATCCTATTGTGATCTGTGGTCGTGCCGCGAGTGTGCCGCCAGTGTACCATCGTGCCGACGAGCCCCTCTGCCGTTGAGAGTGGGTCTGAACCGCCTGAACTAGGGCGATAAACAAATCAGAATGTGAGAGCCGTTAACCTTTCCATTGTCTTTGTATGGCGCAGGCGACGCCGCCCCGTGACCCCTGCGTCCCGCACCCCACTGCCTGATTTTTATTCTCTGTCCCGCGATTTTAGCGCTGATTTCTAACAGCAGTACAAAAAAGGAACATACACACATCCATAGGCTGATAAACACCCTTCGCAGTCGAGTAAAAATGGAAACATGCAACACAAGCCGCGAAAAATATATGTGGCGTTTATGGACTTATCGCAGATTCAGTAAGAGTAGCACGAAGTTGGTCCAAACGTTTTCAGTTTGGGAATTTTAATGGCAATGATGCAGCGCAGCTCACTCTGGTCGTCCTGTTAAAGATAAAATTTTAATGTCAATGATGCAGCGCAGCTCACTCTGGTCGTCCTGTTAAAGATAAAATTATAATGTCAATGATGCAGTGCAGCTCACTCTGGTCGTCCTGTTAAGGATAAAAATTTTATGTCAATGATGCAGCGCAGCTTACTCTGGTCGTCCTGTTAAAGATCAAATTTTAATGTCAATGATGCAGCGCAGCTCACTCTGGTCGTCCTGTTAAGGATAAAATTTTAATGTCAATGATGCAGCGCAGCTCACTCTGGTCGTCCTGTTAAGGATAAAATTTTAATGTCAATGATGCAGCGCAGCTCACTCTGGTCGTCCTGTTAAGGATAAAATTTTAATGTCAATGATGCAGCGCAGCTCACTCTGGTCGTCCTGTTAAAGGATAAAATTTTAATGTCAATGGTGCAGCGCAGCTCACTCTAGTCGTCCTGTTAAGGATAAAATTTTAATGTCAATGATGCAGCGCAGCTCACTCTGGTCGTCCTGTTAAGGATAAAATTTTAATGTCAATGATGCAGCACAGCTCACTCTGGTCGTCCTGTTAAGGATAAAATTTTAATGTCAATGATGCAGCGCAGCTCAATCTGGTCGTCCTGTTAAAGGATAAAATTTTAATGTCAATGGTGCAGCGCAGCTCACTCTAGTCGTCCTGTTAAAGATAAAATTTTAATGTCAATGATGCAGCGCAGCTCACTCTGGTCGTCCTGTTAAGGATAAAATTTTAATGTCAATGATGCAGCGCAGCTCACTCTGGTCGTCCTGTTAAAGGATAAAATTTTAATGTCAATGGTGCAGCGCAGCTCACTCTAGTCGTCCTGTTAAGGATAAAATTTTAATGTCAATGATGCAGCGCAGCTCACTCTGGTCGTCCTGTTAAGGATAAAATTTTAATGTCAATGATGCAGCGCAGCTCACTCTGGTCGTCCTGTTAAGGATAAAATTTTAATGTCAATGATGCAGCGCAGCTCACTCTAGTCGTCCTGTTAAGGATAAAATTTTAATGTCAATGATGCAGCGCAGCTCACTCTGGTCATCCTGTTAAGAATAAAATTTTAATGTCAATGATGCAGCGCAGCTCACTCTGGTCGTCCTGTTAAAGGATAAAATTTTAATGTCAATGGTGCAGCGCAGCTCACTCTGGTCGTCCTGTTAAGGATAAAATTTTAATGTCAATGATGCAGCGCAGCTCACTCTGGTCGTCCTGTTAAGTATAAAATTTTAATGTCAATGATGCAGCGCAGCTCACTCTGATCGTCCTGTTAAGGATAAAATTTTAATGTCAATGATGCAGCGCAGCTCACTCTGGTCGTCCTGTTTAGGATAAAATCCAGGTCATTTTTAAAAAAGGGGAGTGTTCAACCATGAACATGCAATAGCATCACAGCGTCAGCGTTAAGAGCGACACACATCTTTACCACGCGCCGGCAACACCGGCACACCGTCAACGCTAAGAAGTGACCTACTGAGATCTTCGCCTCATCGGCTCGATACACACACAACACACATAGAAATAGATATCAATGTCTATTGACCACAAAACTTGTATATAATTAACTTAATTATTGTAATAAATCAGTCGTCAAGCTGGAGTCGAGTGTGATTCATCTCCTACAACCTCCTCTTACTGTGTCCAAGACACCTTTGGCCAGCAACGATCCTATGAGTCTGTGGGATCGGCAGTAAGAAAACCATATCCTGCTACCTAATTGCGTAATGCATTATTGGCAAACGATTCAGATTAATTGCTTTCGTTTCTATCGTAGTTTGCTTAAATTTACAAGTTTCGTATTGCGTAACTCCAATATCTGTAAAAGCAATTACTAATCTATTAGAGTGAATGATAATATATGTCAGGAAAAGTTGGGCATACGTCAATTTTTTGAATTAATTCGAATTGTGTAACTAGTTTGACAGCTATCAGTTTGTTTGAAACCAACGAGCCGTCTGTTTCCCAAAGCGAAGGCAACATGCTCGCCGCTATAATTTTTCCTCGCACATTTTATTGGGATTTACTAAATTATAACGAAAAAATATAAATGGAACCTAGTCTTCCTGATAGCTTGTGAATGTGATTTTGTGTAAAACCTCATTAATAAAATAGTATTGTAGTATTTTGAATAGCGAAGCAACGAGGTGATTTTACAGAGATAATTGCAATAGTTTTCTTCTGTTACATGTGCTTACAACCTGAAATAAAGATACTTAAATGATAAGTATTTCAGAAACGAGATAATATATTGGGTGGCGTTATAACGAAATACAAATTCGTACCTCGTACCGTAAACTTATCATATGCTACAAACTTAGCAAGCCAGTCGAACATTTACGAATTGTAATTAGAAAACCAAAAAGCAGAGGAAGAACAAAAGAAGCACACTTTGAAGATGCAGTTTATGTCAATGTATTACATATCTAAGGACACACACCATAAATAGACTTATTTCTACATCATTGTCTGTTCCAGGTAGTATCAA
The DNA here is from genome assembly GCA_947359405.1 of Antitype chi. NCBI lineage: Eukaryota > Metazoa > Arthropoda > Insecta > Lepidoptera > Noctuidae > Antitype > Antitype chi. The sequence goes on from OX375814.1 coordinate 22,768,989, forward strand.
TATCTATATCTTCTATATCTATATCTATTCTTCTTCTATATCTATATCTATATCTATACATATAATAAATCTGTAGACGAACTGTTTCTGTACATTCAAAATATTTCGAAAAAAAATAGTTGGGGTGGTAAAGGATAATCAACATATTATGCCATTTTAATCCTTTTCGAAATTTTTGTCTGTGTTTCCGGTGTCGCTATGTCGGTGATTCTGCCATCTGTTAAGAACTTATGACTTTAATTGACTTGTAATACTAAAACCGAAATTTTGATTACAAGTGGGAGTCAAAAACGCGCCACGCACAGCAGCCTGTCGCTCGTAGTCATCTGAACTCATCAAAATTATTCGACATTGCGACTGGCCACTAACCCCTCCTGGTTTGCCTGCTTTTACCACCACCAATTAAAAACAATACGGTATGTATCCAAGCGAATCCGGTGCTTCATAATGTAAATCCCATTACTATTTATCAGAGATACGCCGAATGTTCGGCCGAATATTCGTATTCGGTACATTCGGTAAAAATTTTCATGTTCTTATTCGGCCGAATATTCGGTTGATTTGCCGAATAATTACTGAATATTTAGATTATTGTTCATATTTTAAACAATAACATTATAATAAACAGAAAAGTTATCTAATTACTAAATAACTGTGGTTTATTCCGAAAGACGTACTTACATCGTTTTTTGTAAATGAAAGAAACACTACTATGTGAGGTCTAAAAAATAATAGTTTAAAAAACTAAAAAACACGCTTTAAAAATCAAACTAAAAAAGGAGACAATAATTTAATTCAATTAAAAAGCGTGGGGTGCTTTTTGAGGTATTTTTATAATCAATTAATGTCAAGCACCCCACGCTTTTTAATTGGATTAAATTGTTTTCTCCTTTTTTAGTTTGGTTTTTAAAGCGTGTTTTTTAGTTTTTTAAACTATTATTTATTTTCAATTTTTTAGTTCTGCTAACTACAAAAACGTGTTCCAAACATGACATTGGCTAAATGCACAAACCGTGCGAAGCCACAACCCCCAATTTCCCCCAATTTTTTTTTAATTATTGAATTGCCATCGGTCCTCGACAAGTTTACAAAGTTTCAATGAAATCTGACCGTTTAAAGTGGGTCAAAATCGCGCTCAAAGGAGTCGGTTATATACAAACAAACAAACATACGAGTGAAGCTAATATAAAGCGTGTAAAAAGCAGCAGGGAACCGTAAAAATATCATGAAGGATGGCAACATTTTATCTGACTCGGAGTGTGCTAGAGTTTGCGCAATATTTTTATTCTGTCTACAACAGTCAGCAGCCGCGTCTCGAAGTAAATGCAGCAGTCGCTTCAAGCGGTAGTAGCAGCTCGCGTGTTTCACATAGGTCGCCTGGCATTGAATCAAGTTAAGGATGCACTTACTCGACTTAAACCAAAACGGTCAGCAGGTCCGGACGGAATTCCCGCTTTTGTTATTAGGGATTGCCGCGCTGCATTAGCGAAGCCACTCTTACACCTTTATAATCTATGCATAGAGTCCTCATATTTTCCTGAATGTTGGAAAATCACACGCGTGATTCCAATACCTAAGGGAGGGATGGAGTCACACGTAAGTGGCTATAGGCCAGTGGCAATACTGTCAGCTCCAGCAAAAGTTTTCGAGTCAACCATACAAAGGTGCATATTAGAGTAAATGTCCAGTTTGCTTTCCGACGCTCAGCACGGATTTCGACCGGCGTGTAGCACAACCAGCAATTTACTGAACTTTTTGTAGGTAAGTGTTATGTTATTTAAGATAGTTTAATTAAGGACCACGCTACCGCATTAGGAATTTCCTGTAATGATAGCAGTGTTTGTGATAAATAAATAAATAAAATACTTTTTGTACTTACCAATTATTTATTGACAAAATAAAAAAAGATTCACTTTAACAATCAATTTGAATAAAATTTTAATTAAATAAACTTTTGCTTTTTTTTACAAATGAATAATTAAACTAAATTAAATTTCTATGAAATTAACAATTTGAACAACATGGCTTTGAGTAACAACTTTTTTCAGAAAATATTAATTTAAATTAAATGTATGAAATCAACAACAAAAAAAACCTTAAGTAACAAATATTAATTTGCAACATAAAAACTAGGTATTTGTTGGGTATTTTAGTAATTAAGATTGCAACACCAAAATTAACATGTAAATTAATATGTGATCTATGGCAACACTTCCCTTCCAACTGTGACACTGGTCCAATACAAATGTGAAATTGAATCAGTCCGCCTTTTCATTTATTTTCCTCGGCACCAACGCTACCAGCACCTATCAGCAACCACCACCTATTACACCGCTGCACAGTATTGTCATAACTATTTGTAGTTTTAATCTAATTAAGGTTCTTTTAAGTAAATGAAATAAAATTCTATGAAATCAGCAATGAACAAATATATCTTCCGTAACAAATACTAGTTCACAAATAAAAAAAAAATACAAATTTGAAGAAACTTTAAGAATCAACATTAATAGGTAATTGAAGTTTTAATCAAATTAAGTTTATTTGACGAATGTCAATGTTAGCGCAATAAAATCTGATTCTCAGGATTACTATTATGTCCTTAAATAATCATATCGTAAAATTAACATACTTTTATTTATTTATTTATTTATTTGCATAAAACATGGTATACAAGCTGTTAAATGAGTTAAGGATGAGATCATACATGTTTTGCTTAAAATTAAAGCATGCAAAGTGATTAGTACAACTTATGTTCAAAGTATTCCTTAATGCTATAAAAATTATTATCGTTTAGCCATTTAAACAAATGAATTTTGAACAGACTGCTATTTAGTAATTTAAGTTTACATGGTAATGTGTTATATATACGTACAGCCATAGCTACACAGCTTTTACTATATTTAGTTAATCGAGGGAATTCATCTAAAACAAGTCTAAATTTGTCACGCCGATTCCTAGAGCTTACTTCCGCTGCTGTTCTGAATAAATCTTTGTGTTTCCGTACAAACATACATGTTTCATATACATATAGCGAAGGAAGTGACCCTTTATGCCTACTATGAGCGATGCATCGACTGAGCGAGCCGTGCTAGCGCGAGGCAGAGAGGGGGCGGTGGCAAACGCCCGGCTCTTGCAGAGCGCCGTACCGACGTGTACAAACCTGCACCCTAATTGCGTAACTCACGATTCATCATAATTTGTTTCGTTTTGAAACAGATGGCTAAACCATTGCTTCATATGTTCTAAAAGTGTGTCTGCTCAACAACGTAAATAATGCAATGAATTTGTTGAACTGTCAAAATGAAACCGATTATGATTAATCGCGTGTTACGCAATTAGGGTGCTGTTTACCGCGCAAAATTGAACCGAATGATTCGGCCGAATATTCGGTTCGGTACATTTGGGACCGAATATTCGGCCGAACATTCGTATTTGGTTGAACCTACATTCGGCGCATCTCTACTATTCATTACAATCTTCTGTAGACTTGTATAGGTACTAACCTACCTACTCTATTGCATAGCTGCTGGCTGATAAAATGGTGGGTCGGTCGGGCTTGAGTTCTCTGACCAGAGCCCAGAACTCACGCCTGACCACCTGGAGTCCTGGGCTATAAGGTAGCTCTAAGCCAAACGTCAGAACCACGTAGGTCTGGCAACGCGGGGTGACGCTAGGTAGAAACTGGAAACCTGTGGTAGGCATCTTCTTTCTTCATCGTGATAACGCCGCGGTCCCAAGGGCCGTCTGACAGGTGGCGCCAGGTGTTACTGCACTGCTACCTGTCGAGGCCTATCGCAGTCCGTGTCGAGCATTCCCTCTGCTGTGGTTATAGTCAGTGGTCAAGTTTTAAATTGTGTGGTGGATGTATTTATTCCTTTTCTTATTTTGATAGATCAATGGTCTTGATCATAACTATAAGATTTCCTTAATTATTACAAACTACAGCAGTATAGCATAGTAAATTAATTGTTGTTCAAATATTTAGCATTTCATAAAACTTAGTTTTGAAGCATAACATTTTTAATTAGCAATTTTAATGTTCTAAATGCTATTTATGTCTGCTAGATTTCAGAGTTCAAAAGAGTTCAGCACTTTGCTGAACCACTGTATACAGCTGCTTGCCGCTAGACAGCAATAAACAATTTAAATTAAAATACACTTCCAGAAGAACGTTCCAACTACTTCCAAAGGTAACAGTAGGGTACTAGCCTATTGGATAGGTTGCTACTTAATTAACAAGTCCTTGTAGACCTGCTTTAACAGCTAGCTCCTTCAGCTCACCACACCCACCCACATTAAGCATCCAACCAAAACTCCCTCCGCGGGAAATAAATAATCTTTAGATTGGTTTAGTGGCTTAAGTCTATACTCTTTAACATCTAATTCAGTGTGTGACAGACATGGGGTAGATGAGCATAAATTTGAAGTTTTCTTTAATTGGTATTTGGTTTATTTTTATATTGCTTGAAACAGGAATATCGGACAATGGGTTGTCTTAGGTGCGGAGTTTAACCTAATTATCATATTTTACACTGAAATCCTTCAGCTGTAATACTTCTGTCTCTTAAAACAAAACCGGATTGTGTATTATACCACAATGTACTTCCGAAGTGGATTCTAAGCAGAACCAGGTTAGAAGTTTGATGAGTGTTTTGTTAAGATAATGATATAATATGGAAATTAGAAATTTTACACTTACTTGGCTACTTCATCATCATCATCATCATTTCAGCCGAAGGACGTCCACTGCTGGACATAGGCCTCCCCCAAGCTCCGCCACTTCGACCGGTTCTGTGCTTCCCGCATCCAGCGGACTCCTGCGGCCCTCACAAGGTCATCGGTCCACCTTGTGGGAGGCCTTCCAACTTTACGTCTTCCGGTGCGCGGTCGCCACTCCAGAACTTTTCGACCCCATCGGCCATCTGTTCTGCGTGCAATGTGCCCTGCCCACTGCCACTTAAGTTTGGCAATTCTTCGGGCTATGTCGGTTACCTTGGTTCTCCTGCGAATCTCCTCATTCCTGATTCGATCACGCAGGGAAACTTGGCTACTTATTCCATTGTAAATGCGTAGGTCCACCTACTGTAAATCTTGCCAATCTGTTCAGATTGTTGCTCAACAGTGGGAAAACGCTACTTTCTTCCTCCGAGGATGAAGAGCGTTTTTCGCCACTTTCGCACTTAGGAGAATTCTTCGCTCAAGTTCGCTACAAACGGTTGCTTTACAAAGGGACCGGTGAATGCGTGTTTAATAAGTGAGCTTTCAATCTCGGATTTCGGCATTTCGCTCACTAACGATCAGCGTAACACTATTTATCACTTACCAAAAACACTATTATTCACTTTCTATAAAGTTTTACCAGAAACTTTACTAATTTTCTAAGAAAATTAACGAGAGAAAAAATTTGACGTCCAATGGCGGCAAAATTTTTAGACGCTATGAACTGACAGTTGACAAGTGACAGCTTGCTGAACCATAAATTACCGCAAGGGTTGCTATGGTGTGAAGTCACAGGTAATCGAGGAAGGAAGGTATGTTTTTCTTTGATTATTTAACTGAAATGCGGCAAAATCTTAGGTGCGTTCTTCAACCAATGCTATGTGGTTTGTAAGAACATAATGGCATAATTATGTTGATTATCCTTTACCACCCCAACAATTTTTTTTTTCGAAATATTTTGAATGTACAGAAACAGTTCGTCTACAGATTTATTATATTTATATATAGAAGATATAGATAGATAGATTAATACGTGAAGCAAAAACTTTGTACCCCTTTTTACGAAATTTACGCGGACGGACGCGTATGAAATATGGCACAGTTACAGTTTATATGGAGAAGTGCAGAAAGCTAATATTTTTGATTACCACTATTATCGACCACTGGGCGACCACTTGTATGTTTAAATATAAGTAAATAAATATTTTAAATGCGTCTATAAATTCTGACCACAATATTATTCATCGCCATTGCCACTGTTTTGGCAATTGAACAAAAATACGTGCGTCCGATGAACCGCAGGGTAATATCTGTACCGCAGCTGCGCAGGTGCTACGACTAGCTCATACTACGGCACATACAGCACGGCGCGCTACGGGCCGCTACGGGCCGCTACGCGAACAATATCTCGATGTTCACATTTATTCACTGAGCACGGGTGATATCTGATAACATGTCTAGTGTTGGGCCACGCGTGTGGTCGGTCACCGTCACACCTCACACGAATGAACGCTGACTATTGAACGGTTAGTGCTTGCAGCGGAGATGAGAAGCGTATGGATCAAATTAGAAATGAGTTTATAGGATTCCTTTTACCTCCTAACTTCCATGGCTTATTTTAAATCTTATATTTAGAATTGTATTTTTTTTACATTCTTCTCACATATAGAAGCAACAAGAATAATGTTCCAAGATTTTGTATGTAATACCTAACATGATTTAAAAGAGTGTCCTTGGAGTTTCTTGCCCGTTCTTCTCCATAGAGATCTACGTTTTGGAATGGGCAACTAGCTTCAACTTTCCAACTGATCGACTTTTTCACAATTCAAAAGTGCCTGTAAGCAGTTTTATTGAAATAAATGCTTTGAGTTGAGTTTTGAGTTTTACATAACTACTCATTTCTAATTTGATCCTTTCGTCTAAATGTGGCGCCGCACTATGGGAAAGCCCCATACAAAGCCGTCTCAAAACTGTTTTACGTGAAATTTGTTGTTATGGAATAAAAATAATAAATGAATCTATATTCATTTATTATTTACCTTATTAACCTTATTTATCGGACTATTCCGATAAATAAGGTTTCCTTTCGCAATTTTTTTTAATTTTCTGTATATAATATAGGTATCAAAATAATCTAACTCATGTTCAATAACGTATTTTGACGCAATACGTTGCTTCAATTCAACGCCAAATTACTCGACAGTTTTTCATGGAAATGTACAAGTATTTTACATTTTTGGAATGCTTATAATCTCCTTATAACGTTTCGTAATTAATATTATATATATTGGTTTAGTAAAATAAAATTAACCAGTATCGTTTGAGATACGGCGGCGGCGGTGTGTGGTATTTCTTTTTAAACGATACGATTAGCCTGTACCGCTGCTTGCCGCTGTCGAGATATCTGTTGTATTATGATCTTTATTTATTCGATTACGCAAGGGGAAAAAAAAAGGTGCGCATATTTGCGCTTTTTCTGGCACGGTACCAAAACATATCGCGAGATATTTTTTTTATTCAATTTCTTTTTGTAACCATGATTGATGGTAAAGTGAGAGGTTCCTGTACAATGTGTAGTGCTACTCCTGGGCACATGAACAACTTAGAGGCAGTTAGGACTCCAGATGTGAACGAAAGTTCATTTCAATACAGACTGTCAATACTACATGCTTGGATTAGGAGAATGGAGATGATCTTAAACATTTCATATAACTTGTCTTTTGCAAAGTGGTCACCTACTACACCTGAAAATAAAAAAAAATAAGACGAAAAGAAAAAACTGGTACAAAAGCGGTTTAGGGAGGAAATGGGATTGCTGTCGATAAACCCCGACGAGGCGCTGCAAATAGTAATGACGGAAACACACTTCGGATTTTTTTCGGAATTACTCTTGCTCTGCAGTCATATAATCATAGAACTTACCTAGATATAGAACCTACCTACCTTGGATATAGAACATACAAGTGTAGACGTAGAACTTATAAAACTAATGTACTTAATACTTAGGTATGGCTATTGATTCAAAATAGTTCGGTGAATACGCATATAGTACAGCCCAACTGTACGTAAATATTAATAATTGGTATTTAGATGCCTTCCTCCGTGCATAAAATAATCTTACTTATATACGGAGAAAAAATTATTAAGTAATAAGCTATTTTACCTATCGGACAGTTGTCCGAAGTTGTCCAAGGATCCCGAAATAAGGAGTAGCTACAAAAAGTTTAGACTTCATCATTCTAGAACGTGTTCAAGAGCGGCTACAAATGATAAGCTGTTCCATACCTTATTGTACATTTCTGATCCATACATATCAAGTTTCAGAAATACCTCAGAAACAATATCGAAAAACTTTTAAATTAATGAAGCCAAGGCCCTTCTTGCTGTCTACGAAAATCTGTAGGAGCTTGCTGAATTTTGTACATTATTTTTTTCTCTTATTTATTTCTTTTACTACTTATATTTTCCATTTAAAGTAAATTACAACAAAAATAGACGAATTTTGTTTTTTTTTTTCTTAAAGAATGCATGCTTTTTTAATTTTTCTTTTTTAATATACAGAATTTTCAAAATCATAATTATTTCCATTAAATCCTATATATCCAAGTAAATGTGTGCAAAATGACAGCTTATTTAGTTTTGAAACAACTGAGTTATGGAGTTTTGAGACGAAACACACGCGATTTTCCCAAAGTGCGGCGGTGACCGAACAATTGTGTGAAAATCTGTTTGTGTATGGATGGGTGGATGGTATGGGCGGGTATGAGCATGTGATGCGGAAAAATGAGGAACATTTCGTGAGGAAAGTTTTGAACATGAAAGTATGAAAGGGTACCTATACCCCATTTGCTTTAGAAAAAAGAGGCTCGCAGAAGCAGGAGTGCAAAACATTTTATTTCAAAGTTAAGTTCTAACTTTTTTAGGTAGGTACATATGACAGTACTAAAACGAAGTAAAAGTAATTTTTATTTTAAATAATGTTCTATTTACAATTAAATCTTCATCACACATTACAAACTTACAACAAAACGAATGAATCACAAATTTAGATTTTTGATTCATTCGTTTTGTTGTCAAAATATTTTATTTCACATAAACCTGCATGGGCACTTAGGAAACAGAAACAGAAGCTAGGTACACGGTTCCAATTTGTCACTTCCTATGGAGAAGAGCCGGTAAGAAACTCCACGGTTACTTTTTTTTTAATAATTGGCTTTTACAATGTTTTCAAATTACAATGATAATAGCTATGGGAGGACAGTGCAGGCCTGTCAATAAGTACCAGTTACTAAGAGGAATGAAAATACAGAATATATAGAAATTCGTCTACAAATCTAGTCTGTAAGGCCTACAACGTTCTCTCATTCACAATATGTAAAAGAATCTACCAATATGAAATGAACCTATTTGAACCAAGTGACATGATTTCTATGACAATCACTATAATAAATAGTCGCAATTAAAATTGATGTATATTGTCAAATAATGACGAAAATATGTCAGACATTGTAAAAAATAAAAAGTTGTAATTTGGGAGCAGTTAGTAAGTAGACTTTCACATAGTTTGGCTGTTAATGAGATACCAGGGAAGCCACATGTGCAGAAGGAATTAATACCAAACTTCTCTGTCTTCAACATAGTCTTTTAATATCTTATAATATGCTTTTTTGATAAGGACACGTTTGATGTGAGTTTTAAACTTTCCAACTTTCGTTTGGATGAAACAAACAATCACATGATGATTTAAATCTGATTAAGATTTTAAGGATTTTTTTCTACCATACTTTATTTTAAATAACAACTTACGACCTACAATACTTTGGTAAAACTTCGTCGGCATCAGCTAATTTAGTTACTCGGTGTTGTTCACTCCTGCTTCTTTTAGGTTTTTAGCATAGACACTTGAACTTTTTTGGCATTAATCGTAACTACAAAACGTTTAATGTAATTTTGTTACGAAGTGTACATTAAAAATAACCTTTTTTTACTTCTGTCTAATGCTATTGTAAATGGAGTATTAATAGGTACCTATGGTTATAAGAATTAAAGAAGACCAGAGATTTAGGTGGATGAGTGGGTGGATTGTGTCACAGATGATACATTTAGAAGGTGATACTGATAAGATGAACTGTGGTAGGTGAAGACGCGCTGCTCTGACCCCAAATACTTAACGGGTATTATTTACTTAAATCCTGTATCTAATATATACTGTGTGTATAATTAGTACTTAGCAGAGTCACGTCTGCGGTATTTCTTCACCATGTACGTACAGACATGTACCTATAGGTACAGGAAAAGTTTTTATCCAGTGCGCAAACTGTAACCATGAATTCAACATATCATTCTAGAGCCCCCAGCGCAGAAATTTTTCGCCGGTTATTAAAAAAAAACAGCTGTTCCATACATTTTGACGTAGGTAGGTATGGTTAAAGTTTGCGCACTGAATAAAAACTTTTCCTATGTATGTAGTAAGCTGCGTGAAGCTGATAAGCACCTACCTACTGCCTAATTTTAACCCTCGACGCAAAAACGACGGGGTGTTATAAGTTTGACGTGTGTGTGTGTCTGTGGCATCGTAGCTCCCGAACAGATGAACCGATTTTGATTTAGATTTTTTGTGTTTGAAAGGTGAATTATTCGGGAGTGTTCTTAGACATATTTCATCAAAATCGGTTCAGCCCTTTAAACATCATCAGCTCTTTTCTGGTTGACAATGAAGGGATTTGAGCATCTCCCACGGGTCTGATCAATTCGAAATTTGGTATTCTATTACTTTGAAGTAATAGAATACCAAATTTCGAATTGATTTTCTTTGATTGATTGGTTACTTTGTTCGTCTAATATCATTGATGATATTAGACGAACAAAGTAACCTTGAACTGATGCTAGAGCAACATCTGGAATGTCCAGGATACCCAAGTCACTCACCAATAAACAACAGAACAAAGTAACCTTGAACTGATGCTAGAGCAACATCTGGAATGTCCAGGATACCCAAGTCACTCACCAATAAACAACAGAACAAAGTAACCTTGAACTGATGCTAGAGCAACATCTGGAATGTCCAGGATACCCAAGTCACTCACCAATAAACAACAGAAGTATCGTGTTTGGGCTCATTGAAAATGTCTCAATGAATAGGTTATGGATAAATGGTGATCAGGACGAGGTATGAGGATAAATTAGTAACAAACTTCACTGTGGGAAATATACGCAACGCTGCGTAGATTTAAGCGAGACATTAAGTTTCAAAAGCAGGAAATAAAAGTTAAATGAAAAATTTCAAAAACCCCCGACCCATACAAAAACTCTAAAAAGTAAAAAAATTATAAAAATTATTAGCCTTTTAAGTTGTAGGTAATATTTTTAGCAAAAGTAGTTCGGTCTAAGCTAAGACTACTTACCTGTGCGTCGTGTTAACATTATCTTTGTCGGTACCTAGTCGTTATCAACGACAAACTTTTAAGTAAAACGGACAAATTATATTATATTGTAGAAGGAAGATACACACCGCGCGCAGCCCAGACACACTGGCACAGCAGGAACAGCGCCTGACGACCAGACACCAGTGCTGCACTGACTCTACCTGAACTGATGGCTGTCGTACTCAGACATGGCGGCCACAGGGGACAACACGCGACGCTCAGCCTATGATGCCACACCCCACGCCCACGGACCGCCTTCAGGAGATGTGGTTAGGACCGTTTAATTTAAGCTGACTTATGCATATACATAGGTATACGTATTGGAAGAAAGGAAATTTATAAAAAGTACTAGGTACGACAGATTCGCGAGCACCGTGATGATAGCGAACTCACTGGCCAGTCATCTGAAGTGCGGTCTGAGGAGCGCGTGTTCAGCAGAGAACAATTTCTGCATACGGACAAACAACCACAACCACAACTGTTGCCACTCTCACTCCACAGAAGAAACTTTTATAGTTTGGTTAAAAAGCCTTGCGGTTTGCAAGACTACTCATTACTCAGATATCCATCTCAACTGGACCTAACCAACTAGCTAAAGAAATTACTTACAGAAGAACAAAAATAGGTACCTACTTACATCTTATTTAAGATTAGATGAAAAGGAAATTTGCGGATATACTGAAGCAGTCCATTTACTCACAATCTATTAGCAAATTCCGAATGCACTTTGATCATTCACATTATGTTACTGAAAACTTTAGAAAGTTTCACGAAAGCACTGTTGACTGCGCGACGTGGTACGCGGCTGTAGTGCAGAGTGGCGGCACACGCGGCGCCCACAGCGGCTGCGGCACAACTGCCGGCAGCCCGCGCCGCGCGCCCCGTGCTGGTGTGCCACTCGCTGGGCATCTATACCGGAGACGAGCCGCGCAGGTCGCACTTAGCGCGGCTTCATACTTATGACTTTAATTGACTTGTAATACTAAAACCGAAATTTTGATTACAAGTGGGAGTCAAAAACGCGCCACGCACAGCAGCCTGTCGCTCGTAGTCATCTGAACTCATCAAAATTATTCGACATTGCGACTGGCCACTAACCCCTCCTGGTTTGCCTGCTTTTACCACCACCAATTAAAAACAATACGGTATGTATCCAAGCACATCCGGTGCTTCATAATGTAAATCCCGTTACTATTTATTAGAGATACGCCGAATGTTCGGCCGAATATTCGTTCGGTAAAAAATTTCATGTTCTTATTCGGCCGAATATTCGGTTGATTTGCCGAATAATTACTGAATATTTAGATTATTGTTCATATTTTAAACAATAACATTATAATAAACAGAAAAGTTATCTAATTACTAAATAACTGTGGTTTATTCCGAAAGACGTACTTACATCGTTTTTTGTAAATGAAAGAAACACTACTATGTGAGGTCTTAAAATAATAGTTTAAAAAACTAAAAAACACGCTTTAAAAACCAAACTAAAAAAGGAGACAATAATTTAATTCAATTAAAAAGCGTGGGGTGCTTTTTGAGGTATTTTTATAATCAATTAATGTCAAGCACCCCACGCTTTTTAATTGGATTAAATTGTTTTCTCCTTTTTTAGTTTGGTTTTTAAAGCGTGTTTTTTAGTTTTTTAAACTATTATTTATTTTCAATTTTTTAGTTCTGCTAACTACAAAAACGTGTTCCAAACATGACATTGGCTAAATGCACAAACCGTGCGAAGCCACAACCCCCAATTTCCCCCAATTTTTTTTTAATTATTGAATTGCCATCGGTCCTCGACAAGTTTATAAAGTTTCAATGAAATCTGACCGTTTAAAGTGGGTCAAAATCGCGCTCAAAGGAGTCGGTTATATACAAACAAACAAACATACGAGTGAAGCTAATATAAAGCGTGTAAAAAGCAGCAGGGAACCGTAAAAATATCATGAAGGATGGCAACATTTTATCTGACTCGGAGTGTGCTAGAGTTTGCGCAATATTTTTATTCTGTCTACAACAGTCAGCAGCCGCGTCTCGAAGTAAATGCAGCAGTCGCTTCAAGCGGTAGTAGCAGCTCGCGTGTTTCACATAGGTCGCCTGGCATTGAATCAAGTTAAGGATGCACTTACTCGACTTAAACCAAAACGGTCAGCAGGTCCGGACGGAATTCCCGCTTTTGTTATTAGGGATTGCCGCGCTGCATTAGCGAAGCCACTCTTACACCTTTATAATCTATGCATAGAGTCCTCATATTTTCCTGAATGTTGGAAAATCACACGCGTGATTCCAATACCTAAGGGAGGGATGGAGTCACACGTAAGTGGCTATAGGCCAGTGGCAATACTGTCAGCTCCAGCAAAAGTTTTCGAGTCAACCATACAAAGGTGCATATTAGAGTAAATGTCCAGTTTGCTTTCCGACGCTCAGCACGGATTTCGACCGGCGTGTAGCACAACCAGCAATTTACTGAACTTTATGTCGTACGTGGTTCCAAATGTTGACGCTGGAGTACAAGTCGACGCTGCCTACTTTGACTTCAAAAAGGCTTTCGATTTGGTTGATAATGACATATTATTAGAAAAGCTGGCAGCAGTCGGATGTACTCCTAAATTGCTTCAGTTCTTTGCTAACTACATGAGAGGTCGACGGCAGTTCGTAGAATATGCTGGTTGTAAATCTGAGCCTTATTATACAAGATCAGGAGTAAGCCAGGGCAGTAATGTGGGTCCGCTGAGCTTTATTATTATGATAAATGACCTGCCGGAGGTTGTCAGGGGTGCAACTTGTCTATTATTCGCGGATGATCTAAAGTTGCTCACGGCCATTACAGATAAAAGTGACTGTGCACGATTGCAGCAAGATATAGATCATGTAGCTGAGTTGAGTAGGAAAACAAACTGCAGTTTAACGTAAAACAATGCTCAGTCATAACTTTTAGCAGAATGAGGGAACCACAACATCACGAGTATAAGCTTGAAAGCACATCAATTGAACGGGTAGAAAAGGTACGCGACTTGGGTGTGGGCCTGAACACTGAGTTAACATTTCGTGACTATGTTGTAAATGTTTGTAAGAAATTATACAGAAGTCTGGGTTTCGTTCTTCGACGGGCATCGGGTTATACAAATATTAAAGCAGTTGCAGCACTTGCAGCATTGTATAATGCGCTTATAAGAAATCAGCTTGAGTATAATGCTGTCATATGGGCTCCGCATGAGACAAAATATAGCCTCATGTTGGAGCGCATACAAAACAAATTCACCAGATTTTTGTACATGATGCTATACGGTGTCTATCCCTTCTATCCGTTAATGTACCCAACCTTATTCGTTATCGGTATGGTCGGGTACAACAAACTCGAGACAAGGAGGGATTTAGCTATTACATCATATGTATTCAAACTTACGTGGTAAGACCTATAATTCCGGTGTTTTGAAGGAGATTTGTCTGAATGTGCCTGACAATTACGTTTCGCGGTGCCGGAAGCCACGGTTGCTAGCAGTGCCACACGCACGAACCAACTTGCTCAGCAAAGCGCCATTGACGCGCGCCTTGCACACACGGATGACACGGCTGACAGGATCGATTTATTTACGTGTTCTCTGAATGAATTCACAAAAATAATGTTGTAGGTAAGTGTTATGTTATTTAAGATAGTTTAATTAAGGACCACGCTACCGCATTAGGAATTTCCTGTAATGATAGCAGTGTTTGTGATAAATAAATAAATAAAATACTTTTTGTACTTACCAATTATTTATTGACAAAATAAAAAAAGATTCACTTTAACAATCAATTTGAATAAAATTTTAATTAAATAAACTTCTGCTTTTTTTTACAAATGAATAATTAAACTAAATTAAATTTCTATGATATTAACAATTTGAACAACATGGCTTTGAGTAACAACTTTTTTCAGAAAATATTAATTTAAATTAAATGTATGAAATCAACAACAAAAAAAACCTTAAGTAGCAAATTTAATTTGCAAAATAAAAACTAGGTATTGTCATAACTATTTGTAGTTTTAATCTAATTAAGGTTCTTTTAAGTAAATGAAATAAAATTCTATGTAATCAGCAATGAACAAATATATCTTCCGTAACAAATACTAGTTCACAAATTAGAAAAAAAATACAAATTTGAAGAAACTTTAAGAATCAACATTAATAGGTTGTACAGGAACGGGAGGCAGGTGCTCTTCAATGATTGATGTATTATATTTCTTTATACTTTATTTCGTCGTTTTACAAGCAGTGTATCAGGTTATATTCAAATATATTTTCAACAGATTCCTTTTAAATGGATCGAATGAGAACAAAACGCTTGCTGTGATTGGTCGCCGACGTTGGCAAGCCCTCATTCGTAGATTAAAATGTGATGTCCCGGTGCGTCGATAGATGGCGTTAGTAGTTGCGCCAACATGCCGGCCGCCTTGGAAGCTCCAGCTTCCAATAAAATGATGCGCCTACGTTGCCGCTTGATTGGAGACGCCGCAGGCTGCATTCATGTTGTCGTCCTCAGCTGATGATACAGGTAGAGGGCAGATTTTGGAGAACGCCCGTTGTACAGGTCCCGTAGCAGTCTGGATGGTGGCGACACGCGACACGCCATCCTTTCCTGGGAAAATACGGGTAACTCTGCCCATACGCCATTTTAGAGGTGGTAAGTTATCCTCCTTAATGACGACAAGCGTGTTTAATGCTATGTCTTGACTATTCGTCTTCCACTTCGTCCTTGTCTGAAGTTCGGCAACATATTCTTGTGACCAGCGTTTCCAAAAGTGCTGTTTTATTTGTTCCACTCTTTGAAACCGTGTCAAGCTGTGAGTCCGTGCTTCGGTGAGGTCTCTGCAGGCTGGTGCAGTGAGTGGCCGGCCGATGAGGAAATGAGCTGGGCTTAGTGGACGAAGATCATGTGGATCTGAGGACATAGGAGTCATAGGACGGGAGTTCAGGACTGCCTCGATCTGTGCCAACACAGTGCTGAACTCCTCGTACGTCAAATTAGCAGTACCTACGACACGCTTGAGGTGGAACTTGCAGGATTTTACTCCTGCTTCCCATAATCCCCCAAAATGAGGAGCATAAGGGGGAATAAATTTAAATTCAATATTGTCAGTTGATAATTTATCAATTATTTGCTGTGAATTTTCTTCTAACATTTTATTTATTTCTTTCATGGCTCCAATGAAAGTTCTACCGTTGTCGGAAAAGATTTGAGTTGGTTTACCTCGTCGTGAGATAAACCTTTTAAGCGCTAATATATATTCTTGAGCAGCTAATGTACTGACAAGTTCTAGGTGAATGGCCCGAGTAACAAAACAGACGAATATGCAAATATAGCCATTTTCGAGTTTGGCCCCCCTTCCTTTGCGATTTAGTACGGCTATGGGCCCAGCATAATCCACTCCACATCGGATGAATGGGAAACCGGGTTCTATTCGTTCAGACGGAAGGTCGCCCATGATTGGCGTCAGGGTTTTACCTTTCATTCGAGTGCAGCGGATACATTGGTGGACAACAGCACACAGCTACACAGCTACAGCTAGGTACAGCTAGGTTTCTACCCCCTAACGGCCACCAATTCTCACGCACAGTAGCCAATAACAGCTGGGAACCAGCATGAAGAAGCTCTTTATGTTGATGTTGAAACAACAGTTGTGTTGGCGACGTCAAGTCCTAAATTAGAAAATAAGGTTGATTATTTTAAATAAAAAAGATTTGGTATTAGGTAGATATAAGTAAATTATTGTTGCATACCTAAGCGTAGGGCTGGTTTTGATTTCCCATACTTTTAAGTCCATGAATACCTACAGATCAAGTAGGAATGTAAGTCTAAGCCAATCACTCAATTAGAATTTAAACTATCTTGAAAGGTACATGAATAAAGGCAAAACCTAACTAGAATTAAGCCTAAATACATAAGTACCTACCTGCATATACCTACAGTACCTAATCTGCTATTAACAAACAACCAAATCTGTTATGCGCAGTAAAATTAAAGCAAAGACGTAAACATTGGTAATATTCCACGAAGAATCGGCACGTGACCGGTTTTCCCACGATCCAAGTGAAGCTTCTCGAAGGAATCGGGCGCAGGTTTAAACTTGTCGAGAGAAATCGAGCTTACGCTTGACCATTAGGCTCCACCCCCTTTAATGTGACTGGTTTAGAACAAATGTTTGATGTCAAACATAACCGCTACTTGTACCCTAGTAGAAAACTACTTAAGGAAATTTCTAAGGAAAATAGTTCAGAATTGTACACATTTTGCTCAGTTTAAAGTTAGTCGTCAATGAGACAAGTTATGTTCATATTAAGTTAGCAGTAATTCAGTATATTGTAATAGTTATTAGTGCGTGATTCAATAAATGTGAATAGTGGAATTAAAAAAAGGTGTTTCAATAGAATCCCCTACAATAATGGTCCTTCAGAAGCCGAATAAAAAGAACTGAAGCCTGAGTCTGAAGTTACGTGAAGATAAATCGCTGTTTGAAGATTAGCAGCGTTTTAAGAGAAGATCACGAATACCAAGAAAGCTATTGGTGAAGATCAGTTCTACGAGCCACGCACTAATCACGCCACGAGTCCTACGTGTGCTAAAGAAAATTGCTGGGAATAAACGACTAAGAAGATCGCCTATTCTCGAAGCTAGGACATCTAGGACGTCTAGAAAAAACGATTGGTGGCTACACGACCCGCTGAGTGAATAATTGCTGGGAGGTCGGCTACGAACGACGCCGCGCCCTCTCGAAGCCCCTGTATCACTTGAAGCTTTACGTGTGCCGCTGAAGAACCTAGGACGTCTAGAAAATACCGATTGGTGGCTACACGACCCGCTGAGTGAATAATTGCTGGGAGGTCGGCTACGAACGACGCCGCGTCCTCTCGAAGCCCCTGTATCACTTGAAGCTTTACGTGTGCCGCTGAAGAACCTAGGACGTCTAGAAAATACCGATTGGTGGCTACACGACCCGCTGAGTGAATAATTGCTGGGAGGTCGGCTACGAACTACGCCGCGCCCTCTCGAAGCCCCTGTATCACTTGAAGCTTTACGTGTGCTGCTGAAAGACCTAGGACGTCTAGAAAATACCGATTGGTGGCTACACGACCCTCTGAGTGAATAATTGCTGGGAGGTCGGCTACGAACTACGCCGCGTCCTCTCGAAGCCCCTGTATCACTTGAAGCTTTACGTGTGCCGCTGAAGAACCTAGGACGTCTAGAAAATACCGATTGGTGGCTACACGACCCGCTGAGTGAATAATTGCTGGGAGGTCGGCTACGAACGACGCCGCGCCCTCTCGAAGCCCCTGTATCACTTGAAGCTTTACGTGTGCCGCTGAAGAACCTAGGACGTCTAGAAAATACCGATTGGTGGCTACACGACCCGCTGAGTGAATAATTGCTGGGAGGTCGGCTACGAACTACGCCGCGCCCTCTCGAAGCCCCTGTATCACTTGAAGCTTTACGTGTGCTGCTGAAAGACCTAGGACGTCTAGAAAATACCGATTGGTGGCTACACGACCCGCTGAGTGAATAATTGCTGGGAGGTCGGCTACGAACGACGCCGCGCCCTCTCGAAGCCCCTGTATCACTTGAAGCTTTACGTGTGCCGCTGAAGAACCTAGGACGTCTAGAAAATACCGATTGGTGGCTACACGACCCGCTGAGTGAATAATTGCTGGGAGGTCGGCTACGAACGACGCCGCGTCCTCTCGAAGCCCCTGTATCACTTGAAGCTTTACGTGTGCCGCTGAAGAACCTAGGACGTCTAGAAAATACCTATTGGTGGCTGCACGACCCGCTGAGTGAAGAATATTGCTGGGAGGTCGGCTACGAACTACGCCGCGCCCTCTCGAAGCCCCTGTATCACTTGAAGCTTTACGTGTGCCGCTGAAGGAAATTGCTGGGAATAAGCGACTAGGAAGATCGCTTATTCTCGAGGCTAGGTATTCAAGAAATACCTATTTGTGGGAGCGCAACTAGCTGAGTGAAGAATATTGCTGGGAGGTCGGCTAGGAACAACGCCGCGTCCTCTCGAAGCTCGAATATCACTCGAAGCCCGGCGTAACCCTGTCTAATAAGAACGTGTAGAATAAGTGTTAACGTGTGTATGTACTGTAAGTTCGAAGTGTGTGTACGTCTCTATAACATAGCAGTCTCCGCTAAGGACTTCATATAAACTCAGGTGAGTCATTGAACAATATATTGACATTAAGTGAAGTGAATAAGAATGATGACGCGAAGCCGCAAAGGAGACAGCACGCGCTCGACCACGGAAGAAGAGACTACGGAGACGTCAGCTACTACCTCCGAAGAGGTGACAGATACTAGCGCGGCTACCGAAGATACAACCATGGTCGAGGAATCTAATGTTACCTTAGTGGAGAAGAAGAAGAAGGCGAAATCTACTTCGAATAAAGCTATGAATAAGAAAAAAGAGCTAGAAGCCAGATTAGAGTTGGAAAAACTACAGCTGGAAGAAATTAAGCTGAAGACTAAGATGGCAAATACAAAGTTAGAATTAACACGTGTCAACGAAGAAGACACAGACTTGAGTGATAACGAAGAGGATGCTGCAACTAAGGCGGCTGCTGAAAAGGCCACTGAAAGGTGGGTTTCAAAAGCGAAGGAAGCGCAACCCGCAACGAACCCCACCAGTCAGTTGGCAGAAGCGATAATAGAAGCAGTCAAGTCCGCCACTGACAGCAAAGCAGCAACGAATACGCAGCACGCGCCGAAGTATGTCAGTGAGCTACATCAATTCGACGGCGATGCAAGAGACTGGATGGCTTTTAAAGCTACGTACAAAGACTCACAGGCTCTCTTCAGTGGAATCGAGAATATGGGAAGACTGAGAAGAGCAGTAAGAGGAAAAGCCAAAGAGGCGGTGAAGTCCATTCTCTATACACAAGTGGACCCGGAAGAAGTAATGACTGCATTAGAACGTCGATTCGGGAGACCCACTTACCTAATAAGAAGCGAGATAGAAAACATAGAGAAGCTGCCTCCCATGTCAGAAGATGCAAGAGAGTTAGTGAGATATGCTGGAGCTGTGGCCAATACAGTCAGCGTTGTGAAACAAATGAAGAAACAAAGTTATCTGCACTCAAGTGATATATCGAATCGTATAATAGAGAAGATGTGTATTCTAGTACGATTCAGGTGGTACGAGTACAGAGCATCTAAAGAAGAAGATGATGAACCGATCCTCATTGGCCTTATGAACTTCTTCAATCAGATGGTAGACCAGTTCGAGATGCACGAGTTCACGGGAACCAGAGTGAAGAAGGAAGGAATGAGAAGCCGAATGAGACCTTCAGGATCCCGGAGCGTGAACGCCGCTCGAGTCAAACGGCACGATGAGGAAGAATATTCATCATATGACGAGGATTCAGACAGAGAGCAAGACGAACAACAAGCTGCGACAGTATGTTCATGCAAGGACGACGCCAAGAAGCAAGAAAAGATAGTCTGTCCTGAGTGCGCTGGAGAACACGCACTGTTCAAATGCAAGAAGTTCGTCGATGCTTCTGTAAAAGAAAGATGGGAACAGGCCAAGCGAGCCTTCATATGCTTCAAATGCCTGCTAGGACGGCACAGAAGGTTCAGTTGCAAAGCAAAACCGTGTGGAAAATGCAAAAGAGGTCATCATGTGATGTTACATTCGGAAGACTGGCCAAAGCCAGAACCACCACAAGAGACCCAAGCCATAGCATCAACGATAAATGCAACTCGAGCAATAGCGAGAGCCTACCTGAAGATCGTGCCAGTGGAGCTATGGGGACCAGAGGCCAAAGCAGAAGTATACGCCCTTATGGATGAAGGATCAACAGTGACCCTAATAGAAGAAGATATTGTGAATATGATTGGGGTAGAGGGTCCTGAAGAAGAACTGAGAATTGAGGGCGTAGGTGGGCATCGAATGAGCCAGAAATCCAAGAAGTTTGACATCAAGATTCGGGGAAGATTCGAACGAAATATGGAGAAAATATCAGGATATACTGTCAAGAATTTGAACCTATCCCCCCAAGAAGTCAGCAATAAGGATTTAGAAGATTGCCCCCATCTAGAACAAATAGCAGAACAATTAAAATATCCGAACGCTCGTCCTACGGTACTCATCGGACAAGACAATTGGCATCTGATCGTGTCCCAAGAGATGAAAGTTTGTGACCAAAGCAAGCCAATAGCCTCCAGAACCCTGTTGGGATCGGTCTTGCACGGAACTAAGACAAGAAACAATACGGAGCGAATGGTTAATCATCTTTCAACACCAACAGGAAAAGATGATTATCTTGAGAAGACGACTAGAGACCACTGTGACATCGAAGCCCCAAAAGTCGCCACCAGGAAACCGTCCAGCGACATAGATCAACGGGCTCTCGACGTGCTGCATTCAACAACGACCAGATTGTCGGATGGAAGATTCAGCGCAGACCTGATCTGGAAGACGGACGACGAAGGTCTACCAGAAAGCAGAACAGCTGCAGCACGACTACTAACGGGAATGGACAAAGAATTTGATCAGAAACCAGAAGAACAAATTGAAAACCTGATCAACAACGAATACGCTGAGGAAGTAACACACGAACCTGCCTCCTCAAGATCATGGTATCTGCCTGATGCCGCTATTGTCCACCCCCAGAACGAAGAAAATAAAGACAGTCTTCATTCCACCTGGAGTCTGCGCAACGCTCGCGACGAAGACGAGAAAGGAAGGCGTCCAAAGAAACGAGGGGAAGCATTATGTACGGGCTTCACCACAAGATCGATTCATAAAGATTCGAACGCGACTGAGGGGGAGCTGCACACCTTCTGCGATGCAAGCGAGAAAGCGTACGCTTGCGCGGTGTACTGGCGCTCTCAACATCCAGACAATCGCGTGGAAGTGAAGCTGCTGACTGCAAAAGCCAGAGTGTCACCACTCAAGCCAACCTCAATACCTCGACTCGAACTACAAGCCTGTCTACTGGGAAGCCGCTTGGCTAATAATGCGAGCCAAGAAATGAAGCTGACTACGACCCGAAGATACTTCTGGACCAACTCTAGAACGGCATTGACATGGATCAAATCAGACCGTAGGCGATTCAAGCCTCTTGCCGCACATCATCAGCGCCGATCCAGAAAAAGAAGAAGCTTTGACCCCGAACCATTTTTCCATCGGGCGGCCAAACGGAGCCACCCTCTTTGGCCCCTTCGACGACACAGAACTCATCGGTTCTCCCAACTGGCAGACATCCTAACGCCTGACCAATCATTTCTGGTCAAGGTAGTTGCGAGAGTACCTTCCCACTCTCTCGCCACGCTACAACCAAAGTCCTCATTATCAGGACCCAACATTGGGCGACATAGTCCTAATTGTCGACCACACTCTGCCACGCTACTCGTGGCCACGCGGCGAAATAATCGCCACTCATCCCGGACCAGACGGAAGAACCAGGATCGTCGACGTGCGAACAGCAGCGGGTATCCTGCGGCGGCCAGCATCACGTCTAGTCCTGATCGTACCTTCAACGTCGCCCCAACAAGATGGAGTGCAACGCACTAAGGGGGAGACTGTTGGCGACGTCAAGTCCTAAATTAGAAAATAAGGTTGATTATTTTAAATAAAAAAGATTTGGTATTAGGTAGATATAAGTAAATTATTGTTGCATACCTAAGCGTAGGGCTGGTTTTGATTTCCCATACTTTTAAGTCCATGAATACCTACAGATCAAGTAGGAATGTAAGTCTAAGCCAATCACTCAATTAGAATTTAAACTATCTTGAAAGGTACATGAATAAAGGCAAAACCTAACTAGAA
The DNA here is from genome assembly GCA_947359405.1 of Antitype chi. Classification (NCBI taxonomy): domain Eukaryota; kingdom Metazoa; phylum Arthropoda; class Insecta; order Lepidoptera; family Noctuidae; genus Antitype; species Antitype chi. Next base: position 22,791,939 of record OX375814.1, read on the forward strand.
TTAAGCCTAAATACATAAGTACCTACCTGCATATACCTACAGTACCTAATCTGCTATTAACAAACAACCAAATCTGTTATGCGCAGTAAAATTAAAGCAAAGACGTAAACATTGGTAATATTCCACGAAGAATCGGCACGTGACCGGTTTTCCCACGATCCAAGTGAAGCTTCTCGAAGGAATCGGGCGCAGGTTTAAACTTGTCGAGAGAAATCGAGCTTACGCTTGACCATTAGGCTCCACCCCCTTTAATGTGACTGGTTTAGAACAAATGTTTGATGTCAAACATAACCGCTACTTGTACCCTAGTAGAAAACTACTTAAGGAAATTTCTAAGGAAAATAGTTCAGAATTGTACACATTTTGCTCAGTTTAAAGTTAGTCGTCAATGAGACAAGTTATGTTCATATTAAGTTAGCAGTAATTCAGTATATTGTAATAGTTATTAGTGCGTGATTCAATAAATGTGAATAGTGGAATTAAAAAAAGGTGTTTCAATAGAATCCCCTACAAGTTGTGTGAAGTTATGCTGTTTACTAGATAAAAGTATCGGGTGCTTCTTCTCGTAATCAAAATCGGGTGAGTTACTAAGACGGCCACCTACTCTAATTATGTATATCCCTTTCGTCTAGAAATATATTTAGCCTAGAAATCGAACCTGATGTTTTTAATGGTAACTTACGTTTTAAGTTATCATATTCCTTGGGAAACGATTCGCGTTGAGCGAGACGCGCTAACGACTGTAATGAGTCATTCAATTCATCTACTGATAACGGCCCCCGTGTACGATCTTGCTTTGGTGTGCGTAAGTTATGAATGTATCGCCACAGGTAAGCGCCGGCGCCGGCTCGCACTATACGCTGATAACAACGAAACCTTTCAAACTTAATAACCTTATTCTGTGTTACATCACAAACCATAACGGTTGTCGTTTGTGATTTCAGTTCTGGAATGTCGGAGTGAGTAGTCGCAGATTGCTGTGGCCATGACGACTCAGAGTGTTTTAAGAACTCAGGTCCGCTCCACCACATACATATTACTGTCAATGAGTACATCAAGGCTAAGACCGCGCGAGACCAAATCCGCTGGGTTGTTTTTGGTGCCTACATGTAACCATAACGCTTTACTTGTTAGTTCAGTAATCTCAACTATTCTATTTTGGACGAATGTCTTTAACGAATGTGGTGACATTCGTAGCCAACCAAGGACAATAGTTGAGTCTGTCCAAAAGTAAATTTTGTGAAAGTTAACCCGCAGTGATTCGATAATTTTCCTATATAATCGTGCGCCTATCAACGCCCCACACAGCTCTAGTCTGGGTATACTAACGGGTTTAATTGGTGCAACTTTACTTTTTGCACATAATAATCTAATAGTTACCGGTGAGTCATCAGAGTAGGTGCGAACATAGGCGCATGCACCATACGCACTCTGTGACGCGTCCGTGAACACGTGTAATTCTATGAACTGTGTGTATGCACTCATAACATGACGTGGTTTACGTAACTTATGTAAATATTGAAGTGTGTCAACAAATTTTTCCCAGGACGACGCAACATCACTAGGAACGGGATCGTCCCAATTTATCTTGCACAACCACAATTTCTGCATCAATATTTTAGCTACTATGACAGCTGGCGTTAAAATAACTAAAGGATTGTATATTTGTCCAATTATTGACAACATGGTACGTTTACTTAGTATAGTCGGTCTAACTACTTGTGTGGTGAAATGAAGTTCATCACTTTTATTATACCAACCCAATCCTAAAGTCTTACTTTGGCAATGTTCGCCCAATGCTAATCCTTTAGATATTTCATGGGAACTGATATCAACGTTGAACAACCACTTACGCAAAGGTAAACAAGCTGAGTTTAAAGTATTTCTTAACCTTTCACAGATATCTAGTAACCTATTTAAATCGTTGTCACCGAGGATGACGTCATCAACGAAAAAATCCTCCCGGATCACTCTCGAAACCTGCTCATCCTCACACTCCAACGCGAGCTGACGCAAACATCTCATACTAAGGTACGGCGCAGACGCGGTGCCATACGTCACTGTGTTAAGGCGATATACACATATTGGGTCCGACGGAAGTTTACGCCATAATATCAATTGTAAATCTCGTTGGTCTGGTTGTACAAGAAAATTCCTAAACATTTTCTCAACGTCTGCACAACCGACGTATTTATATTGCCTAAAGCGTAGTGTTCACGCGCATACGCCGTGACCCACGAACACTACAACAGCTGACAGGCGGACGCGGGGAAGGCAAGCACGAGGGAGCGGGGGACAGGAGCGGGCCGCGCGGGCCACCGGCCCGGACGGCGACGACACTGCATCGACAGCGCATTGTACTGGCTGGTCGCTTTGTTAGACCTACTTTCTATATATTTTCTGTACATTTTAAAGTCAAATAAACCGTAATTATTATCAAGAAAAATTATTAAATCAATTATTGAAGAATCCCTGCTTTGTTCCTGACCTCACACACAAGAGAGAAACACACATCACAAACATATGGACCTTACGAGTCGGATCGCTGCATGAAGATTATCGTTGGAGATCAGCGCAATTCAGAGGCCAGTAACTCCGTTCCTGATTCCCATCCATTTAACGAATAGTGCTAATACTTGTTATTAAAATTCCAGTAACCGTTACGTGTGACGACTGCGCCTACCCACCTCTCTTCGGAAAATAAGTCAACGGCCATATTTTCAAATTGTAAGTACTTTCCTTTGTCTTCATAGCTACCGAAATGACGAAAAAACGGCAATCCCTTACAGTTGAGTCTGATGATATAACGATTAACGTAGTTAAAGATTTAGTAAAAAAGCGAGGCGTAGTTAAATGTAAATTCTCTTTATTTGTCAAGTACATTAATTCTTTAGAAAACAGTGTTTTAAGTAATACTCAGATAACGGAATTGCAAGTTCGCATGCAAAGGGCGGAAACCTTATTATTGAGTTTTTCGGAAATTCAAGATGAAATAGATATTAATGTGTCAGATAGTCAGTTAGCTGCAGAATTTGAGGAAAGGGAGTCTTTTGAAAATCGGTACTATTCCACTGTGGCTACTGCCAAATGCTTGTTAGCTCAAAATGATTCTTCTAATGCTATATCACAAGAAACGGCTTCTAAATCTTCCATTTCCATCAAACTACCTACTATTAAACTACCCTCCTTTGATGGCTCATATGATCAGTGGTTGGAGTTTAAGGACACATATTTATCGCTTATTCATAATTCAAAGGACATAGATGAAATTCAAAAATTTCACTATTTACGTTCTGCTCTCACTGGTAATGCCTTACAAGTCATTAAATCATTAGAGTTTTCCGCTGAGAATTATTGTATTGCCTGGGAATTGCTTGAGAATCGCTATAATAATAATCGTTTATTGTTGCATAATCATTTCAAGGCTTTATTTGCTATTCAGCCAATGAACAAAGAGTCTTCAGCTCAAATTAGGAAATTAATTGACAGTATTTTGAGAAATCTTCGAGCACTAAAAATATTAGGTGAACCCACTGAATCATGGGATTCTATAGTCATTTTCTTTATAGGATCGAAATTAGATGTTTCCACAGAACGGGAATGGGAAAATTATAAAGGGAACTTAAATAGTGAATTGCAGGGTACTTTTGTAAAACCTACATTAGTTGATTTTCTTAAATTCCTTAAAAATCGGGCAGACATGCTTGAGATGATTAAAGTTTCTAACAATAAACCAGTCGAAAACAATTATAAAAAACCGCCGTCGAATCAAGTCAATAATAGCACTCATAGTTACGTTGCAACGCAAACAAATAAGAGCCATAATAATAGGGCACCTAAAACTTCAAAGAGTTCTCGCGTTTGTAACATGTGTGATGCTAACCATGCGCTTTATTCATGTAATAAGTTCTTGAATTTATCGGTAGAGGATAAGTCTAAGCTTGTTGATGAGAAAAAGCTTTGTCGCAATTGTTTGCGGGCCGGCCATACTGAAGCAAACTGTTGGTTCGGACCCTGCAAACAATGTAATTCAAAACATAACTCATTACTTCATTGTGACATTAAAGTATCCAATGAAGCATCACGAGCAACGTCGCGGGATGAACCTGTCGCAGGCAATTCACAGACCGCGTTATTACATTCGGTAGCTCACGCGACCAACAGACAAGTCAATAGCTGTCACTCGTTAACATTGCAGCCTGTCTTGTTGTCCACAGCCTTAGTGGAGATCGCCGACATCAATAATAAATACCACACTATTCGCGCATTACTCGATAGTGGGAGTCAGCAATGTTTTATTGCTGAGCCTTTATGTAAAAAACTACATACTAAAATGATACAGTCCACTGTTCAAGTCACAGGCGTAGGACATTGTGTTACACAGTCCACGCAATCATGTGAAATTAAATTAAAGTCCAAAACTAGCGATTACAATAGACGCTTAAAATGTTTAGTTTTGCCTCATATTATTGCACAGTTACCCTCGCTTAGCGTAAATATTAACTTTGACCTTCCGGATAATGTAACGTTAGCTGATCCAAACTTTTATTCGCCTGATGAAATTCAGCTCCTTATCGGTGCAGATTTATTCTGGGAATTGTTAAACGAAGGGTTAATTAGATTACCAGCAGGACCTTGTCTCCAGAACACAAAGCTCGGGTGGATTATATCCGGTCCAATACAAACAAAGAATTTGCGCATAAATCAGATTCAGTGTAATTTCTCACAAACGCTTGATACACAACTTAAAAGATTTTGGGAGCTAGAAGAAATTACAATACCCACTACTAATAATTATTCGAAAGAGGAACGTGCATGCGAAAATTTATTTTCTAGTACTACGATACGCGATGATAAGGGTCGGTTTTCTGTGCGCATTCCGCTAAACGAGTCAGCTGACTCATTAGGCGACACATTTACGTTAGCCGAGAACCGGTTCCGATCACTAGAACGCAAGTTAGCACGCGCACCAGAGTACAAAAAACTTTACTGTGAGTTTTTGCAAGAATACTTAGATTTGGGGCATATGAGTCGCATTAATTCATACTCTTCTCCTACCTACTTTTTACCGCATCACGGTGTCTTCAGGGAAAATAGTAGCACCACTAAATTAAGAGTAGTGTTCGACGCAAGCGCAAAATCAACCAGTGGTAAATCTTTAAATGATATTCAATTATCAGGTCCTATCTTGCAAAATGACATATTTTCAATTTTATTACGATTTAGGCAACATAGATACATTGCCTGTGCCGATGTCGAAAAGATGTTTAGGCAGGTATGTATACAGCCTGATCAACGTAGCTTGCAGTGTATTTTGTGGAGAGAAGATCCTTCAGATCCGCTCGGTATATATCAGCTTAACACGGTGACGTACGGCACTGCGTCCGCGCCGTACCTTAGCATGCGATGTATTAGACAGCTCGCTGAAGAATGCAATGATGACGTCATTTCGCAAATAATTAAGGAAGATATATACGTAGATGACCTCATTACGGGTCATGATAACAAAAATACATTAAGAAATATTTGCGACAGTGTTTTTAAAGTCCTAGGCTCGGGATGTTTTATATTACGTAAATGGGTATTCAATCACGACGCTTCAAACACGATTGAAGCAAATAGTTCATCAAAAGAAATGTCTTTGGGTGAAAACTGTCAGAATAAAACTTTAGGGTTAGGTTGGTTTAGCACGAGCGATGAACTGCATTTTATAACAAAACTTGAAGATCAACAAGGTACGGTCATAACCAAGAGAAGTATTTTATCGATTGTTTCACAAATTTACGACCCATTAGGCCTGTTAGCACCAACAATCATTATTGCAAAGGTTATATTACAACAATTATGGTTATGTAAAATTGGCTGGGACGATCCTATTCCGCAAAGCGTTGAACTAAAGTGGAAACATTTCATTGAGAAATTAAATTGTTTACATACTATACGGGTCCCTCGCCACGTTATAAGCAATATATGCGACGATAACAAACAAGTTGAACTTCACATTTTTTGCGATAGTTCGCAAACCGCTTATGGCGCCTGTGCATATATACGCACATATATAGGTACTAGTCCCATCGACGCGTTATCTGTCCGTCTATTATGTGCGAAAGGCAAAGTAGTTCCGATAAAACCAGTCAGTATTCCGCGGCTTGAGTTATGCGGCGCATTGTTGGGTGCGAGATTATATAGTAAAATAATTAAGGCGCTTAAAATTAACTTTAGAAAAGTCTATTTGTGGTGTGACTCTACAACAGTCTTAGGTTGGCTGAACCTAACACCGAGTTCCTTAAAACCTTTTGTTCAGAATAGAGTTGTAGAAATTAATGAGCTTACTGAGCGGTGCTCATGGTTACACATAAATGGTAAACAAAACCCAGCAGACTTACTTTCGCGCGGTGTCCATATAGACGCGCTTCAAACATCCGATTTATGGTGGCACGGCCCGAGTTGTTTACGTGAACCTAATTCAAATTGGGAAAAAGGTCTTACGTCTGTCTGTCGTGATATTAATTTCAATGAATTACCCGAGCTTAAATTAAATACTGCTGCAATGGTATGCCAAGTAGATACACACTTAAAATTATTCGATAGATTTTCTTCTCTGAATCGTTTAAAAAACACAATGGCCTATGTGTTGCGCTTTATTTCAAATACGCGAACTAAATTAAAGTCAAACCGAGCATTTGATGCGTTATCAGCTGTGGAGCTAAATAACTCAATAACTGTTTTGTCCCGCTTGTCACAACAGGAATCCTTTTCTGGTGAATATGAATGTTTAAAAAATAATTTACCAATAAAATCTAATCGTAACTTATCCGGTCTTAATTTATTCTTAGATGAACAAGGCCTTATGAGGGTCGGCGGTAGAATAAAAAATTCTTTTGACTTTTGTTTTGATAAGAAACATCCTATAGTGTTGTCTAGTAAACATATCTTCACATCGTTGTTGTTCAAATACGAACATCAACGTCTATTGCACGCTGGGCCTCAACTACTTTTATCCACTTTACGAGAAAAGTGGTGGCCAGTAGGTGGTAGGAATTTGGTTAGAAAGATAACCCGTCAATGTGTCGTCTGTAACCGTATAAAAGGCAAAACAATTAAGGCTCAGATGGGCAACTTACCAGTAGAGAGATTAGAATCAGAATTTCCATTCTATCGCTGCGGTGTTGACTACGCCGGACCACTGTTCATACTTAGCCGTAAAGGGAGAGGAGCTAAACTAGAAAAATGTTATATTTGCCTGTTTATATGTTTTTCAACAAAAGCCATTCATTTGGAACTAGTTACCAGTCTTACTACCGACGCCTATATACTCGCTTTAAAAAGGTTCATATCTAGACGAGGTAAACCTGCAGAGATATTCTCTGATAATGGGAAAACCTTCGTAGGAGCTTCAAGGGAATTTAGTTCATTCTTAAATAATAACTATAATTCTATTATTAATTATACAGCGAATGAAAACATCAGGTTCTCATTCATTCCGCCGTACGCACCTCATTTCGGTGGCCTATGGGAGGCAGGGGTTAAGTCTTGCAAATACCATCTCCGTCGAGTGGTGGGTAATGCTCATTTAACTTACGAAGAGTTCAGTACAGTTTTAGCATTAATCGAGTCCGTTCTGAACTCACGCCCTATATCCCCATTGTCCTCTGATCCCACCGATTCACTCCCACTGACGCCAGCGCATTTTCTCATCGGTCGGCCACTCACTGCAGCCGCCTCTGATGACCTCACCACTACGCCAACACTACGCTTGTCACGCTACGCAAGAGTGGAACAATTAAGACAGCACTTTTGGCAGAGATGGACGAAGGAATATATTTCTGAGCTTCAGATGAGAACTAAATGGAAAAACAAAGAACAAGACCTCGAACCTAATACCCTGGTTCTCATAAAAGAGGACAACTTGCCACCGCTCAAGTGGCGCCTCGGCAGAGTCACGAACACCTTCACTGGACGCGATGGCATCTCCAGAGTCGCTGACATCAAAACAGCGACGGGACTGATCCGGCGGGCTTACACTAAGCTATGTCCGTTACTACCCGACGGTGACGTGGGAGGTTCCTGAGTAACTTCGTGACACCACTGCACTCCATTGGAAGCAGGTGCTTCCAAGGCGGGGGCTATGTTCACGCGCATACGCCGTGACCCACGAACACTACAACAGCTGACAGGCGGACGCGGGGAAGGCAAGCACGAGGGAGCGGGGGACAGGAGCGGGCCGCGCGGGCCACCGGCCCGGACGGCGACGACACTGCATCGACAGCGCATTGTACTGGCTGGTCGCTTTGTTAGACCTACTTTCTATATATTTTCTGTACATTTTAAAGTCAAATAAACCGTAATTATTATCAAGAAAAATTATTAAATCAATTATTGAAGAATCCCTGCTTTGTTCCTGACCTCACACACAAGAGAGAAACACACATCACAAACACGTAGTAATATGCTAAATATGTCATTTTGAAGTGGTGGACCAATATGTTGAATATCGTTCAACGATTTACCTGATGACGTCGCTGCGCTTGCATCGAAGACAGTTCGCAGTTTTGTCGTACTGCTATTTTCATTAATAACGCCGTGATGCGGCAAAAAATAGTGAGGTGAGTCATAAGTTTCAACGCGACTCATGTGACCGAGCCTTTCATATTCTTCCATAAAATCTACGTATTTTTCCCTAAATTGTGGCAAACGAGCGAATTTTCGTTCTAACGACAACAAACGGTTTTCAGCCGCTCTGTAACTGTCTCCGAGTACCTCAGCTGATTCCTTTAAAGGAATGCGTACGGAAAACCTACCATCTTCCATACGGTTTGTCGTTTTAACAAAAATATCTTCGCACGCACGTTCGTCAGCACTAAGGATATTTTTAACGTTATTGTTTATCTCTTCGAGTTCCCAAAACATTTTCAACTGTGTGTCAATTGTTTGGGAGAAATTACATTGCACACTTTTAACGTGAAGCGTGTTATTATGTAAAGGTCCTGACACTATCCAACCCAACTTTGTGTTTTGTAAATATAGTATAGTTTATAACGAGGGACTAAACGAAGCCATAATATACCCGAGGTGGTTTGACTCCCGAGCGTGCGAGGGAGTCAATGAAACCGAGGATATATCGACGGTTAAAACGTAATAAGGTATAAGCGACAAAAACCAAAATGTCCAGGAGAGCGGCTTAAAGTTTGAAATTGTAGAAAAATGGACATAACTTTTTTATTTATTGTCATATCGTGAAAATGAGAACAGCTCTAGAATCATGAAAAATAAAGCCATTAATTGGCACTTTTATTTATTTGATTCGACGTTGTTTAATGTGGTTTCATGCCGCTTAGATCCATTGATCTTATTTTCCTAATAAGGTAATTCGGCGTAAGTTACATCTACACCGAAAAAAACTAAGAGTATATAAGACTTAGCTACATTTGATATACTCATACGAAGAGGTAATAGGGCATAAGTCACATGACTGTAGCAAGACTGAAATGGGTAAAGAAGTATAAGTGATGATTCACATCATTGTGCCGAAAGGTAATAGAGCATAAGAACCAGTGCTTAGCAAAAACATCGTGAGGATGTTAGACATTAGCGACGCTATAAGTGGGTTGAAAATAAAGGTAACTTGGTACTTCCACACATCAAATTTTCTATACCAAGAGGAAAACGAGAACATCCAACCTACGGCATTATCTGTGCAAATGGTAACGTGGATTAAACGTCACGTCTTAAAAATAATAGAATCACAACCAACATGATTCTCCTTTAAAATAAGACTTATGTAACTGCATACATTTAAGTACCCATCATCGTTTAATTGCTGAATTGTGATTAAATGAAAACAAAAATACGTTTTTTCACTATTTATTAAGGTAAAACACAGTTATAGTTTTCACGATGTACCTATTTATTTATAGTATCAACATAGTAACAAAAATAAAGTAGTAATCTAATGAAATAACATAATCAAAATAATAAATCATCCATTCACCATGTACACACGGTTATATATCAAGCTATACATTTCCAGTTTATGCTGACCTCTCATTGTACGAAAATCCTATACAATGCGAGATCAACTTATACTGGAAATGTATAGCTTGATATGTAGCCGTCTGTACTCATTTAGTCACTATGACGAAAGTTTTTTTGGTACCAACAATAATATTACGTATCTTAAAAAAAAATATACAATAATCAGTCACAAAGTGTACCACATCAAATTAAAGGGTAGGAAGGATAAGGAACTATTATTACTTAATTGTCTTTTAGACAATAAATCTTATCGTAAAACCACTTCAAACAAATCGACTGCATAACAGCAGATTAATTGTTTCAGTTTTAATTATCAGCTAATAGAGATCAATAATAAATCAATTAATTACTTAATCAGTCTTAATTAGGTATCTCCCGGAGATTCATTTAAGTAGGTGTCTAGGACGCAAAAACCTGAAGAAAAAAGTGCACAATCATCACAAAATAGAATTACAGATTAGTCAACATTATCCTCGATGTCAGTATCGGGCAAAGTATCTTTCACCTTTTTGTTGAAAGTTAAAGCTAAGTACTCTGCTTGAAACTGTTGAGGTATAACTTGGTCTGAGCAAAGCTTTAATAAATCTTTGTGTTTATTCTCAGTAATTGGCAGGGGTGTAGGATAGCAGTCCGGTAAGTCAAGAAGCTTTGTTTTGGATGCGATTTCAATATGGGACACCGGTGTCTCCGGATCCATAGAGAACTTAACCGTTGCTGATGTACGGTTCTTTTTGAAAGTGGCAACTCGTATTTTACTTATTTTACCCATAAGATTTCCCACGAAGTACTTGTCTGCAAGTAGGTCCCATCTCTTAAAATCTTTGTGAGTTAACTGCTCAACATCAAAGGGCTTTGGATTTTGTCTTGCCGTTTGGAATACCGTATACCATTGGGAAGAAGCCCAGATAGTGGTATTTTTAACATGGTTTTCAATAGTCGCATGTGCCGAATCGACTGTCATGTAGGTATGACCGGTAAGTAAAAAATTTATTTGAATAGATTCAATAGTTCTGCAACGTTGCAGAGTCTCGTTCAGCATTGCAAGAACAATTTTGTTCCGATTTTGACCGGGACAGCAGTCACAATAAAGAAGAAGTCGTCTTATATTCCCGCGCTGGTCAACCTTCGTTATGTATTTTTTTAATATTGTAGCCATCTCATTAGCACCGCGGTTACCCTGGCTTTCGTCCCAATAATAGCAATAAACATTGCGCGTACCATTTTCGTAGATAACTGCATTGTAAACGGCCAGCTTGCGTGTGTAAAATAATAACATGCTATCACCATAAGGGGTGTTTAAGACTTTTTGCAAGTCAAAACTCATGCAAATGGATGCAGAGTCTTTTAAATGAATAGTTTTGTGCATCTTGTAGCGATTGTATGTGTGGTCTTTCTCAATAAGGTGTGCTTCGTGAACTCGTCGTTCTTCTGCTGTAGGATCAGTTTTATTTTCGTACTGACTACATTTCAGGCATTTGTCTTTTTTTGGGATATGGAATGCTATATTAAAGTTTTCGTTGAAAACTTTTCGAAAAATACTCTCCGAAACAAACGTCAGTCCTTGAAAGCTACGATGTTCTTTATACTTTCTATATAAATTGGCTAAGTTTTTGTATTCTGCCGGAAGGTATGTTCGAGTACTATCCTTTCTACAATAATGAGAAGGAACCGCCGGTAAATATTTAATGTAGTTTTCAATCGCTGTAATGTCATCGTTGCTGGTTTTGTTGGGAGGTACACTTTTACCCCTTTCAGATTCCTTGGCATTACCAAACTCATTGGCAGTCGAAACCGTATAATAAATATATTTGTGTGACACATCAATTGTTCTGCACAAGAATTGTAGACATATTCGTCGATGAGTTTCACCATCCGTAATGTTGTACTTGTACGTTGTGGTGCGTTTTTCTGAGTCCTTACTCCTCTTTCTTTGGATGTTAGTTTTCTGGGTTAGGCTGATGATCCAATCCTTTCTTCTCTGTTCTGAAAGGCTCCAAAAATGCTTGAAAATACTAAACCTTCGTTCTTCCGTTATATCACCACAGTTGTTTCCACATTTCTTACCCGCGCAAGGGTTTGGTTGGAGTTTTTTTTCTTGAACAACTTCTCCGTTTGTTTTAACGTAACTCTGACCCGATAACCGTTTTTGGGCAGCTTGTTTTCGCTTGTTTTTGGGAACCTTTTTCGCCGCTTTGTTACCAACAATCTCTTCTTCGACGTCAAGAGTAATTTTCTTCCTTTTCTTGCCATTACCTTCTGGCTCCCACTCATCTGAGCTTCCTGCATCGCCAAAGGCATCTAACAAGGCTACCTCGTCGTCTGACATATAATCTAAATAAGAGTTTTTCTTTCCTTGACGGATGGTTCTAAATGTTGAGGATTGAGTTTTGTTTGCGTCGGTTCCCGAAGATGTACCTGGAAGAACTTCCAACGGTTGTTGGGAAACATAAGATCGAACAACGATCGGCTCGGAGTTTGGAATAGTTGATATTTCGTTGGGCAATTCCGAAGCAGACGCAGCGTCCGGCGCAGAGCTCGTGAGGACGCCAGACGCAGCATCCAGCGTGGAGTTCGTGAGGATGACAGATGCAGCGTCCGGCGCGGAGCTCGTGAGGATGACAGACGCAGCGTCCGGCGCAGAACTCGTGAGGATGACAGACGCAGCGTCCGGCGCGGAGCTCGTGAGGATGACAGACGCAGCGTCCGGCGCGGAGCTCGTGAGGATGACAGACGCAGCGTCCGGCGCGGAGCTCGTGAGGATGACAGACGCAGCGTCTGGCGCGGAGCTCGTGAGGATGACAGACGCAGCGTCCGGCGCGGAGCTCGTGAGGATGACAGATGCAGCGTCCGGCGCGGAGCTCATAAGGATTGCAAACGCAGTGTCCGGAGCGGGGCTCGTGACAATGGGAGACGCAGCGTTCGGTGACGGAGCAGAGTTCGTGAGAGTAGCACACTTCTGGAAAAAAGGTAGGTAGGTAAGTAAAATATAAAGTGGTGTGAATGTGTGTGCGCGTGTTCCTGCAGGAATGTGTGTTTATAATACGTTCAATCGCAATATTTACAATACAGGTAGTATACTAAGTATAGTATACTACCTGTATTGTAAATATTGCGATATTATCATGAATACAGGAACTACTCAGGATCAGATAGTAATCTGTATTTTAAATTTCAAGTCTCTAACTTCTGCAGTTTTGGCTCGACAGTAGTAGTAATACAATTACCTCTGTGCATAGGTAGGTAAAGCCATAACACCCAAGCCTATATAGGCAGGTAATTTATTACTTAAGTGTTCATTCAAATCTGAATACCTACTTCATTTATAAGTATATCACTCTCGTTTGCCACAGAGGATTCCACAGTACTAAAATAAGCCCAACATAGATACATACATGATAGATACCTACATAATACTATACTTGAGGTTCAACAACAAAAATACAAAACAATAAATTATTTACCTTATCAAATTCAGAAAGAAGGCTTCTGCGACATTTTTTCTTAGTTCGTATGTCCGATGTTTTTAAAGCCATTTCCAGAATGTCTCTTTTTCGACCTCGTCTTTCCATTTTAACCTAAAACAATACATTCAAAATAATAAATATCAGTTATAGGTACCTACTTAGTAAGTAATCAATCACAATTACCTAATACAATAGCAAAAAGGTTAGAGAAATAAATACCTTACCGTTGACAGGAACTTTGCAAAAACAATTACGCGCTAGCGCACATGCTCTCGCCGTCACTGCACGCGGCTGACTGATTTTGGAATAAGCGACTCGCTAAATAGCTACTTGATTGCAACAAAGTGATATAAATTGGCGTAAGCACCAATTAATAAATGATCATTGTAAAGTAATACGGCGTAAGAGACAGAGTTATATTAAAATAGTAAATGGTAGTAGGGTATAACCGATAATACAATATCAAATTAGATTTTAGTAATTGGGTATAAGCGACAACTGTGTTGTAAACCTGTAAATGGTAGTAAGGTATAACCGACAGTTCAATATCAAATTCGATTTTAGTAATTGCGTGCAACCGACAATTGTATTGTAAACTTGTAAATGGTAGCAAGGTATAACCGACTCTTAATGTTTTTGACGATAAAGGTAAAGAGGCATTAGTTTCAGCTTTTAAAAGAGGTGCTAATGGTAAAATGTCGTAAGCGCCCGGAATCTCTATGCCAGGAAGAAGTAAAAATACATTAACGACTATAAAACAAAAGTGATGCCATTTTTACAGGGGTATAAGCGCCTTTAGGGTAAAAAAGGCCTAAAACTCGGTCGGTTACACCAAAATGACATTTCAAAACCGCAGTTTTTTGCTTGGGTATAAGTGACAAAAAATACATCGTAGAGCCATGGGAGTAAGGGCATTCGAAAAAGCAGAAATTTTTAAGAAGGATGGCATTCATAATTCATTTTCGACCAAAATGGCGCTTATGCCCTATTACCTTTTAACCGTCGATATTAAGTTGGCGTTTAGTCTCGAGGTGCAAACTGTACTTTTCACTTCGAGTGCGAGAAAAATAGTCAATTTAGTACAAAAACATGTACTTACCTAATAAATATTACATAACAAAAAAACAGTACAAAGTGAAAAATAACTTAAGACTTAATAGCTTAATTTTAAGATTTTTCTGTCTATTTTTTAATATACTACTGTTTGTTTTCCCAAACGAAATAAATAAATAAATAACTTTAATTTCGGAAGTCGGTGTCTTTGGAGCTGAATTTGAATTTGTTGTCACCGCCTTCCGAAATTAAAGTTATTTTTCACTTTGTAGTTTTTTTTGGAAGTCGGTTGTTTTTTTTTTAATTTTTTTTTACTTTTTAGTGGTTCACATGTGCTTACCCCTTCACAGCGTACCGGCGTGATGTTATGTTATGAACTGGTGTAAACAATAGACAGACATGAGATTTCAGCAATCCCAGTCCATTTGCTATCATTTATTGAGGAGTTCCGTTGCCTATCTCCAAAGTTCTTCATCAGATCTTCACCAAATTGAAAAGAGACCACTCCGAGAAAGTACTCTTCCAAAAAATACCTAAATCGCTTCGCGTGCCGATAAAATTTGAAAAGTTCTCTCTATTTCTCCAGGATCCTATCATCAGATCCTGACTTGATGATCATGGGACCACCTGGGAAGTATACCCTTTCAAACAAAAAAAAATCCAAATCGGTCCAGCCATCTTCGAGTAATCGGGGAACATACATAAAAAAAA
The DNA here is from genome assembly GCA_947359405.1 of Antitype chi. Taxonomy (NCBI): domain Eukaryota; kingdom Metazoa; phylum Arthropoda; class Insecta; order Lepidoptera; family Noctuidae; genus Antitype; species Antitype chi. Next base: position 22,807,202 of record OX375814.1, read on the forward strand.
ATTTAAAAAGGTTCCGACGAATTGAGAACCTCCTCCTTTTTGAAGTCGGTTAGTAAAATAAAAATCACAATATCTATTAGGTATGTCTTTTGCTCTTTGCTTGACGTCAAACTCTTCACCAAGGAACATAATATATAGGAACATAATATTTGTCACTGGACATTCTTAATAAATTTATTTAAAGCCGAACAAATTTACACTCGACAAAAATTCTGAAATTTTCGCGGTCAGTTTTTTCTTCTAAACCAGTAACAGATTAACAATTTAAAACACATGGCGCCACCTTGGCAAAAACCATGGAACTAAAACTCTCAACATTTTCGCAATGAAGATAGTCCACACTCCATAGATAATAGTATATTTACTGGCTGTTTGAGTTTGTCTATGTCACATGAAGGAAATTAAAAAACGAATTACTTTTTACTCCCTAGGGACTAAAGTGGTCACTTTAGTCCCGCTTCGTAGGGCTATAATGATGTCTTTTTAGAGCATGAGAAGTGAAAAGGTCCTTTATTCAACTTAATTTTTCCATCACACAATAATTCCCAGAACTTATCCGCGCCTATCAGTATATCGATGTCTGACGGTGAGTGAAAGTTGGGATCCGCGAGTTGAATATTGTCAGGTATACACATCTTACTTACATCGACACTAAATGTGGGTAACTGATTTGTAATGCACGGCAACACTAAACAATCAATGTTCATACAATACGGATTTAACCTCGAACGTAATTTTATTTTACAAATGTGGGTGGACTGCGAAATTGTTTGACCTACCCCAGCAACGTGATAAATGGACTGTAATAACGGTGCGTTTAATATTTCACATAACGATTTCTTTATGAAACAATGTTGACTACCATTATCAAGAAGTACGCGCACAGTGTGATATTCGTTATTATAATCTGCTATGTCCACTAACGCTGTGGACAGCAAAACGTTGGGTAATAACGAATATTCCCGTTTACTGGTTTGCGAATCTGAATGATTAGCCGTAACGTGTAATGATGCCGAGACAGTGGGGACGTTAGCGGTGACCGGCTGTGCTGACGCACTTGGCCCGCTCACCTGTGATGCGCCGTCTACCTGCCTATCAACGTGAAGCAAACTATTGTGCCTTTTGTCACACAACCTACACGGCCCGGCCCATACTTGCATTCATCAAGCGGGTGGGTTGTGCGTAAACAATTGATACACAGCTTATGCGTTTTAACTATATTATTCCTGTCTTGGATAGACGAATTAAGAAACCTTGAACATGAATAAATCGCGTGATTACCACTACACATCGCACACATGCGGCTTTGCTTTGTTTTTGTGATCGTATTACCCTTATTGTTACTAACGTGCGTAGCAACGTATGTGAATATTGCTTCTTAGAGTGTGTTTGTTCGCTTCCTTTGTTCTCGTAGGTTTTGTTATGATTGACTTTTATCATTTCTAGCACGTCGGCCCTGTCTTTGAGAAATTTAAGCAAGTCATCTAGTTTCAAGGCTGACCTTGACTCAATTAACGAACTAGCTGTACCTTTAAAATATTCCCATTCGCGTTCAGTGGCCTGATCTAATTTGGAAACGACCATATAAATGATTAAAGTGTCCCATGAATCCGTTGGTTCACCTAACGTTTTAAGGGCACGCAAATTTCTCAAGACAATATCTATTAAATTCCTAATCTGGGTAGCGGATTCTTTAGTTAACGGTGGAATTTTAAATAATGCTTTCACATGATTATGAACCAATAGCCGCGGATTATTAAATCTATTCTCTAATAGCTCCCATGCGTGAGTATAGTTGTTAGCCGTAAATTCCAATGCACCTATAACGTGTGCCGCGTTACCGGACAATGATGATTTTAAATAATGGAACTTTTGAACAGGATGTAAATCTTCGCGACCATGAATCATACTAACGTAAGAATTTTTAAACTCTAGCCAGCAATCGTATGAACCGTCAAAGGAAGGTATTTTAATATCGGGTAATTTTAATGCCTATCGGCTTACATGTTGAAACACTAGACTTGTCAGCTACCTCCTTTTGCAACAAAAGTTTCGCAGAAGCTAGAACACGATAAAATTGATCTTCAAAACGATCTCTCTCCTCCAGCTGTTTTGCAAGATCAAGATCTCCTACTTCTTCTTCAACTTTAGTCTGTATTTCACTATACATGTCTATTAAACTCGAAATACTCTCAACACGTAAATGTAATTCTAAAGATTGTTGATCATTCAAGGGTAAACTGAACCTTTTAACGAAATTTTCAAAAAGAGTTAATCTACCTTTTAAAACCCCTCTTTTCTTAATTAAATCTGACAATTTTGCCTCACTCATTTTGGGAATTAAAGAAATCAGGAGTACTTAGATACAATTGCCAATTGCAGATGCGCGCGAACCAATGTGGGTGCCGTCGTGTGGGTAGGTACCGCCACTTGAGCACTGGAAATGGAATAAAAGCACGAAATTAACACAAATCGAAGGGTGAGATGGGGAAACGGACGGGAAGTTCAGACCTGCCATGCCTTAACGTTGCAGTTCTTCGCTTCGTATTTTCATGCGACGAATCTTCAGAGATTCCAAGCTTGAACTCCTTATCCGGCTCGTAGGACCACTTTATGTTCAGGAACGGGAGGCAGGTGCTCTTCAATGATTGATGTATTATATTTCTTTATACTTTATTTCGTCGTTTTACAAGCAGTGTGTATCAGGTTATATTCAAATATATTTTCAACAGATTCCTTTTAAATGGATCGAATGAGAACAAAACGCTTGCTGTGATTGGTCGCCGACGTTGGCGAGCCCTCATTCGTTGATTAAAATGTGATGTCCCGGTGTGTGCGTAGTCCCAGCGGAAAAGTGTCGAATTTCGTAATTTTAGTTTAGCAGATATTTAGTGTATGACGTCGTGTAATTGTGTATGGTAAATAAAAATTTGTGCATCCAGCCATTGAGGAGCTATTCAACAAAAACTGATTCCGCTGGGACTACGTCATCCCAGCGGCACTTTTTTGAAAAAATGGTCGTACAAGAAAATAAATTCATTCAATAATTAGTGTGTAACGAGAGGTAAATGTGTATGTTTAAATGAAATTTGTGTGTCAATACACTGCGGAGATAATCAAGTTGCCGCTGCGCTGACGTTTTGCTATTTGATGAAAACCATATAAAGCAGTTTAGTGTACAGTTGTAATTTTTTACACACGTTGCTTTGAATTTGTGTATATAGTGTGTGAAAACAGAATTTGGAAAAAATATACCGTTCAGAAGATATACACGTAAAAGTAAAATAAGGTTTTTAGGTCCAAGTACTTAAAATAGGAAGTCTAGAGCCTAACTTATAACGTTTATTTGTTTCTTGTAAGGGTCTACAATGTCTTGCCAAGTTTCATTTATGTGCTCTTTGTAATTAATGAGCAATGGCATAATTTACTACGACTGGACCGCTATATTTTTGACATCCGATTGTAGGATTTTTTATTGGAAAAGAAGAATACAAAATATGCAGATATTTAGTGTATTAATGCAACTATTCACGCGTAAAATTTCAGCTCATTACACTAAATAATTAAAGAGATATAATCAAAATGCTAGAACAACCGCAAAACGTGAATAAACCGACCAAGTTTGAGAGGCTACGAAAAAGCGGGCCTGCAGTATATAGAGCTAACGTTCTACATTTTCCAGTATAGTATCGTTAATATATTTAATAGTTTCGTACAGGTGCGTACATAATAGTTTAGCAGAAAATAAAACACTGTAAATATTTATTAGTTAGCTAATGGTGCCGATTCTCTTGTACACCGAACTAAACTAAACTATCACTAAAATTCCTTACTTTTGGCTATGAGAATCTTAAAGCTATTCTGCAAAATAAAATCTCTAAACTTAAAAATAATTTTGACATAACTAAAATCGAATTTGACAATCGCGACTCTTGCAGGCTTAGCATGACGCTTTCTATTTCTACTCTTCTGTAGAATAGAAATCGCTTGTCTACATTTCTCGGTGAAAAACTGCCAACTGTCTACACGGAAACGTCATTTTTGTCTAGTCTTCCGTCGACAAAACGCTTCTCACACAACGATTTTTTCACAATTGTATAGAAAAAAAAAAAATATTACCTACATGTTGAGATTTTGGGGCTTACGGGTTTAATAAAGGGGGTCCAAATTATCATCATTTTTGCGATAGGACACACCATTTTCGAGATATAAGCAAACGAAAAGAAAACAAAGATCAGTACTGTTTTTGCAGTCGAAGTGTTGGTGTAAATTTTAGTTCATGACCACTAGTTTTATTCCACACTTTTTTAATCACGATTAAAAATAGTCAGATTTATTTAGAAAAATTAACATAGTCAACATTTTTGGTGAAAAACGACAAACTCAGAATAGCAAAATTACCATCTTCACTAAATTAATAATTCAGTGCAATCTTAGTGCTGTCAAACTAAAATATAGTTAAGTTGTGTCACTTTAGTCAATTTCAGAATGGGAAATCGTCGTTTGACAGGAATAAACTAAATTTTGGTGATTTTTAGTTTAGAGAATTTTGTGCCACCAGAATCGGCACCAATGACTAATAAAATAAAACAACATTAGAGAAAGTAATAATAACATTGATACAAAGAATCAGTTCTTTTATGAAATATAAATAACAAATATATTGCCTACTGTAAAAGCCATATGTACCTTTGTAGGTAAGTAACTCTTAGGTTTTACTAGTACATTTTCGGGAGTTGGTCGTCTCGTTCGAGCGTTTACAGCAACAAATATATCATACAATCGCAGATCAGTAATAATTGACTCAGTTGTGAAGGTAGATTTATACCGTTTGACGTTTGAAAAGACTACTGGTGTTAATATTTTTTTGATCCGTCATAGACCTCGTCAATCGCTTTCCAACAGGTGTGATCGAGGTCAAGAGCAGGCCCATTTAGTAATAAAAAATAATGTTTTTTTACTAATTATTATTAGTATTTCTATTGTACCGTGTAACATCAAAATATGTGTACGCTGGAAGCAGCAGAATATTAAGGACATAATAATTACCTACTGTTACAAATTTTTGTAATATTCTGACAAATAAATGCATTTGTTAATACAGATGTAATTATTATTGTAACCATTTCGTAAGTTTAGGAAAAAACAAGTGACTTACTAGTTTAATCACGAAAGTTATTAGTTACTTGTTCAAGAATTGTGTGCCCACCTGTACCGATTCAATAATGGTCACATGGTCACATAACACTGGAAAATGTAGAACGTTAGCTCTATATACTGCAGGCCCGCTTTTTCGTAGCCTCTCAAACTTGGTCGGTTTATTCACGTTTTGCGGTTGTTCTAGCATTTTGATTATATCTCTTTAATTATTTAGTGTAATGAGCTGAAATTTTACGCGTGAATAGTTGCATTAATACACTAAATATCTGCATATTTTGTATTCTTCTTTTCCAATAAAAAATCCTACAATCGGATGTCAAAAATATAGCGGTCCAGTCGTAGTAAATTATGCCATTGCTCATTAATTACAAAGAGCACATAAATGAAACTTGGCAAGACATTGTAGACCCTTACAAGAAACAAATAAACGTTATAAGTTAGGCTCTAGACTTCCTATTTTAAGTACTTGGACCTAAAAACCTTATTTTACTTTTACGTGTATATCTTCTGAACGGTATATTTTTTCCAAATTCTGTTTTCACACACTATATACACAAATTCAAAGCAACGTGTGTAAAAAATTACAACTGTACACTAAACTGCTTTATATGGTTTTCATCAAATAGCAAAACGTCAGCGCAGCGGCAACTTGATTATCTCCGCAGTGTATTGACACACAAATTTCATTTAAACATACACATTTACCTCTCGTTACACACTAATTATTGAATGAATTTATTTTCTTGTACGACCATTTTTTCAAAAAAGTGCCGCTGGGATGACGTAGTCCCAGCGGAATCAGTTTTTGTTGAATAGCTCCTCAATGGCTGGATGCACAAATTTTTATTTACCATACACAATTACACGACGTCATACACTAAATATCTGCTAAACTGAAATTACGAAATTCGACACTTTTCCGCTGGGACTACGCACACTGTCCCGGTGCGTCGATAGATGGCGTTAGTAATTGCGCCAACATCTGTATTAACAAATGCATTTATTTGTCAGAATATTACAAAAAATTGTAACAGTAGATAATTATTATGTCCTTAATATTCTGCTGTTTCCAGCGTACAAATATTATGATGTTACACGGTACAATTCCATTAAATAGAAATACTAATAAATAATAATTAGTAAAAAAAACATTATTTTTTATTACTAAATGGGCCTGCTCTTGATCTCGATCACGCCTGATCGAAAGCGATTGACGAGGTCTATGACGAATCAAAAGCAACATTAACTCCAGTAGTCATTTCAAACGTCGAACGGTATAAATCTACTTTCACACTTGAGTCAATTATTACTGATCTGCGATTGTATGATATATTTGTTGCTGTAAAAGCTCGACCGAGAAGACCAACTCCCGAAAATTTACTAGTAAAACCTAAGATTTACTTACCTACTAAGGCACCTATGGCTTTTACAGTAGGCAATATAAATATTTGTTTTTATATTTAATAAAAGAACTCATTCTTCTATCAATGTTATTACTTTCTCTAATGTTGTTTTATTTTAATTTTAATTAGTCATTAACTTGTAAATACTTTTGATAGTGCAAAGTTAATGTAGTTTGTTTTATTTTCTGCTAAACTATTGTGTACACACCTGTACGAAACTATCAAACACAATACCGATAATATACTGGAAATTTTAGAACGTTAGCTCTATATACTGCACGGCCGCTTTTTCGTAGCATCTCAAACTTGGTCGGTTTATCCACGTATTGCGGTCGTTCTGGTATTTTATTATATCTCTTTAATTATTTAGTGTAATGAGCTGAAATTTTACGTGCGAATAGTTGCATTAATACACTAAATATCTGCATATTTTTTATTCTTCTTTTCCATAAAAATATCCTACAATCGGATGTCATACAATATAGCGGTCCAGTCGTATAAATTATGCCATTGCTCAATAATTACAAAGAGCACATAAATTAAACTTGGCAAGACATTGTACACCCTTACAAGAAACAAATAAACGTTATAAGTTTGGCTTTAGACTTCCTATTTTAAGTACTTGGACCTAATAACCTTATTTTACTTTTACGTGTATATCTTCTGAACGGTATATTTTTTCCAAATTCTGTTTTCACACACTTTATACACAAATTCAAAGCAACGTGTGTAAAAAATTACAACTGTAGGTACACTAAACTGTTTTATATGTGTTATTGTGGTTTTGACTTGTAGTGTATTAGCTAGCAGAGCGGAGACTTTTTCTGTTTTTTGAGGCGTAGTAATAAAAACCGTTGCTGTCGTTTTCAAGCGTATAATGATTGTGCAAAAAGGTTAAGTACATTGACAATATAGAGAAAGTGTCATAGACCAATTCTACATTATTATCATTGATTTCTTGTATGGAAGTGGTGCCATCTAACCGAGTTGAAGCCAATTAGCATGACGCCGGACAAGCGTGATTAATTTGGCGGACGAACCATTCTCATGCCTAGCTGTGGCAGTGTCGTCCGGTGGTCACAGATGGCGCTGCGTTAACAATATGGTTTTCATCAAATAGCCAAACGTCAGCTCAGCGGCAACTTGATTATCTCCGCAGTCTATTGACACACAAATTTCATTTAAACATACACATTTACCTCTCGTTACACACTAATTATTGAATGAATTTTTTTTCTTCTACGTCCATTTTTTAAAAAAAGTGCCGCTGGGATGACGTAGTCCCAGCGGAATCAGTTTTTGTTGAATAGCTACTCAATGGCTGGATGCACAAATTTTTATTTACCATACACAATTACACGACGTCATACACTAAATATCTGCTAAACTGAAATTATTACGAAATTCGACACTTTTCCGCTGGGACTACGCACACCAAAATATTGGCATTATTATTATTAATCGGGGAATTTAACTCTACTGGCTCAACTGCGGCGCGGGCTGGCGCTTCAACGAGCAAGGGTCGGTCGGGGGTCTCGGCGTTATGCGCCGTTACTCGGGCTCTTCGCGGGGCGCGAGGAACTCAGCGGCGAGGTCGGAATGACGGTTGTGTGCGAACTGTTCTGGTGACCCTATTTCTTTCCTGGAGGAGTAATAGAGTCGTCTGGGTCAGAGAGGACAGAGCTAATCCTACTGGGGACATAAGTGGCGGCCTTCACAATCAAGGGATTGCGGTGTTTTTCGGCTTTATCGAAGAAACGCTTCGTGTTGTTTTTCAAGAACTGACTGACCGTGAGGATTTTCAGATCGAGATGGAGGATCTCGTTCCGAACGAAACATGGGGCGTCTGTGGCCTGCCGGAGGAATCGGTTCTGGAGGGTCAGCATCCTATGGATGAATCAGGGTTTCGCGTCATGATGGGCCTTATGCACGCCGTGTAAATCCGCAACTTGCACTTTATACGTCATGATGGGCCTTATGCACGCCGTGTAAATCCGCAACATGCACTTGAGTGACAATTTACTACGTGCGTTCAGAACAGTGTAACCTGGCGAGAGCGAAGGCGGCGCTTGAGCGCGCTTTTCTTTGTGCTCTGTGAAGGAGAGATTCTGATCCATAGGCACACCAAGGTATTTGGCTCGCTTTTGCCATGGGATCGGCTTGCCGAGCAAGGAGATGGGACGGGGGGTGTCTTAATATGATTGGGACACAGTATTTATACTAGACGGTAAACAAATTACGTCACCGTTACGAACGGCCTCAATCCGCGCGTCATCATCGTAGGCAAAAGGATCGCAGGCGGCGGTCGTCCGTGTGCTCGTTGCTACGCACACTCAATTAAAATCCTTATCTCGGACGAGGTGGCGTGATTTTCGTATTGCGTTCTAGTGTGCGAGTTTACTTGCCTACTCGCCACAATACTACCAACTTCTAAATACAACTTCATAATTAACTCTATTCAGTATTCAGCCAGTCCTAAGCCTGGAAAAGTATGTAACAGGGAAGTTCAAATGAATAGGTACCTACAGCCATGGGCGTAGCCACGTTGGGGCAGGGTGGGGCAAGCGCCCCACCCTGGCTCTGACCTGTAAGTTCGTGATAAATCTTGATTTAATTCGCAATTATTTTTCGTTCGTTTTTCGTCGCCATAATAACACAAGATATTTTCACTTAAAACTTAACACTTAGGGGGCGTCCATTAAATATCACTCAATACCTCATTAATTCCACAATAATTTACCTCACAATCATAAACACAACACAACACTCAGTTTTATATTTGTTTCGTGTTACCTACTGTTGTTTTGTATCATAGGTAGCGCGCGGCAAAGCGTAGTAGGTAATGTCATAGGATCTGATACATACAGAGTAATGATTGCGTTGTCAATAAAACGTAAACCTTATTCCTTCAACAATACGGTTCTAAATAATAGTTCACTTATTTCGCTGCCAAACGACCGGCGCGCGGCGTGTGCTCCTTCTCACTTGCACACAGACACAGAGCGAAAATGACCGAGATACAAGTTTACGAACGCCGAATAGCGCGTCATGTTTGGTCACGTCATGTGTAATGCTACAGTACGCGGTCGAGTTATATGACGCGCAATGCAACATCGCATTACTTACACTAGTCTAGGGCCGAGGGCCCAGCCAGGCCCAGCACACTTCACTAGCGAGAGAAACCGACGACACACGCGCGCCTTCTATTTCTAATATTGTACAGTTCTTTTGGATTATCGTAACAGTTTATACAGTCCACTGCTTTCATTTCAAAGTCCATTTTAAGACCCTTACACGACTGTATTACGAGTCTGGATTACGACAAATCTGGAGTACGTCGTATTCGACAGAACAAACGATTTTAGTTAAATAGTTTAGTTGGGGCCCTAGTTGATTTTAGTTAAATAGTTTAGTTGGGGCCCTAGTTGATTTTAGTTAAATAGTTTAGTTGGGGCCCTAGTTGATTTTAGTTAAATAGTTTAGTTGGGGCCCTAGTTGATTTTAGTTAAATAGTTTAGTTGGGGCCCTAGTTGATTTTAGTTAAATAGTTTAGTTGGGGCCCTAGTTGATTTTAGTTAAATAGTTTAGTTGGGGCCCTAGTTGATTTTAGTTAAATAGTTTAGTTGGGGCCCTAGTTGATTTTAGCTAAATAGTTTAGTTGGGGCCCTAGTTGATTTTAGTTAAATAGTTTAGTTGGGGCCCTAGTTGATTTTTTGCCCCAGGACCTTTGGTTACCTAGCTACGCCACTGCCCACCATATTGGCTATTATGACAGGTGTGTTGGCCGTGGTAGAAATTAAAACAGACAACAAAATTTTAATATTTTTTATTAATTTATATCTAGTCACATCATTTAACTTCCTTAACCTGGAGACCTGTAACAAAGAAAAATCAAATTAACTGAGTTCAATAATTAAATACTTCCCAAATTCCCCTTATGTGGATTTTTTATTATTAAAAGATTGAAGAAACTAACAATCTACATCTATACTCCGTTTGAAATAAGATTCGATATAAATAAACCTTTTTTACAGTCTGTTCAACTGATTTAGACTTCTATCGCGTTGGTAGCATGATAAATGGCATCTGCAGTTAACAGAAAGTTGGTATTGTAATCACTTCTTTGCTTTTAATGCCATCCTTACGCCTACGGATTAGAAGCCAAAATGGGTTGAACAGACTGTAAAAAAGCTTTGTTTAAATGTCTATTTTTATTTCAAACTAGCTGACCCAGCTAACTTCGTACCGCCACTAAACTTATATTTTCTCACTTTTTAAACCTTCCTTGGGCTACCACAAATATTTCAAAACCAAAATTAGCCAAATCGGTCCAGCCGTTCTCGAGTTTTAGTGAGACAAACGAACAACAATAACTTTTTATATAAATAGATAGATGGAGTATACAACATATTACGTTACATTGATGCCACTAAATTCAAGGTGTCTGTTTAAATGGCGCGGCCACGGCGATATATAAAAAAAATCTACCAAGATTTTGTTAAAATTTCATTCCCAAAACCATAAATTTGTCAGTTTTAGTTAAAAAGTTATAAGGGTTTGAACGTGGCCGCGCCATTGAAACGCGGAGAACCGCGCGGCTACGGAGATCTTTAAAACTAAGCGTTGCAGAGACCTGAAATTTACATAAATAATAGATTGAATTTAAAAAAAAATCCTAGGTTTATGTTTTAGGAGCTGTAGTACGGTATTGCGTAGAAGTAAGTCGTATTTATCTATCGAAGAAAGTAAGTATTAGCGAGATTATTCACATTTCACACAAACCAAAACTAATGAGGTACCTCGTATTGAACGTCACAATATTTTTGAGATGTCGACCCGTTGCTGGCTCAAAAAAAAGTTGTTGCAGATGGGTGCCTATTTCCACTGTAAAGTTTAGTTTAAATTACCGATTTTTTTAAAATCATAATCATCGTCTATTAGACCATATTATGTTATATTATGTATTGTCAGAGGTTGTTCAGAACTTGCGTGCGTTCCGGTTTTATTATCATCATATCAAATCATACTGGAATTATAAATGACTAAGCAATGAAAATTGTAATGACCAATCAAATCTACTCGTTTAACCGGGGGAACATATTCCACAGCACCTATCAGTCATATTTTTAGGGTTCCGTAACCAAACGGTAAAACGGGACCCTATTACTAAGACTCCGCTGTCCGTCCGTCTATCACCAGGTTGTATCTCATGAACCGTGATAGTTAGTCAGTTGAAATTTTCACAGATGATGTATTTCTGTTGCCGCTATAACAAAAATTACTAAAAAACAGAATAGAATAAATATTTAAGGGGGCTTCCATACAACAAACGTGATTCTTTACTCGATATTGATAACGGCAACAGGTAGACGCTTGAAATATTCACAGAATATTTAGTTACAATTAAATTAAAACAAATATTTAAGTGGGGCTCCCATACAAAAGACATGATTTTTTTGCCGTTTTTATAGATAATCAAAGTCAAACTCAAAGCATTTATTTCAATTAAACCATTTACAGGCACTTTTGAACTGTCAAAAAGTCGACCAGTTGGAAAGTTGAAGCTAGTTGCCCATTCCAAAACGTAGATCTCTATGGAGAAGAACGGGCAAGAAACTCCAAGGACACTCTTTTTAATCATGTTAGGTATTACAAAATCTTGGGAACATTATTCTTGTTGGTTCTAAATGTGAGAACAATGTAAAACAAAAAACAATTCTAAATATAAGATTTAAAATAAGCCATAGAAGTTAGGAGATGACCAGTCTCAACCGACGGCCCACGTTCACTAACTTGACGCGTGGATCAGCACCATCCAGCTCACCCATTTTGTAGGGAACCGAGTGATCCGACACACGCGCCACCATCAGTGAGACATTTATGTAAGCATGACACTTTCAACTGCCACGCTTTTTCAAGTCAACGTACATCAAAACAACAATTATTATACGGATGCATGGTACGGTGCCCTTCGTGCGCGAGTACGACTTGCACTAGGCCGTTTTTTTTTTGTTTTATTTCGATGTAATGAGGTATTTCTTCGAGTATAATTTTGTCTGTGTCATTGAGATCAGATAAGATAATATTACTAAATTCGTACGTAATTAATCTGTGATTTTAAAAGAAATATATATTATGTTAGTGTAAGTAAACAATCTGTGATTTATGCGATTTTAAGGAAATAAACATTCCATGTTTTTATATCTTATAGTATCATTTTAATTAAATTTAGAATCTTTGAGATATAATTTCTAACACAAATAGGTGGAAAGTTTTCTGTAAACAATAAGCCATGGTCAATTGGTCATCCTGTCGAAAAATTCAAAACGTATTTTAAGGCTTTATATAAGGATTTTTTTTTATCGATAGTTCTCCACATTAATAGTACTTGTTTACAAAAAAACAACTCACTAATACTTACTTTCTTCGATAGCTAATCACGACTTACTTCAACGCAATACCGTAGGTACTACAGCTCCTGAAATATAAACCTAGGACTTTTTGTGTATTTTTACAAATTTTGACAAATTCAAATCTAGCTTTTACAGAAATTTCAAGCCTCTGCGATGCTTTTTCAGCGAAATATCGGCGATAACGTGTTTTTCACCGCTTCAAAGGCGCAGCCATGGGATTATAGTCTTACAGTTCCTAAAATATAAACCTAGGATTTATTTTCTATATTTTTACAAAATCAATCCATGATTTACCTAAATTTCATATCTCTGCAACGCTTAGTTTTTTAAAGATCTCCGTGGCCGCGTGGTTCTCTGCGTTTAAATGGCGCGGCCACGTTCAAACCCTTATAACGTTTTAACCATAACTTTGACAAATTTATGGTTTTGGGAATCAACTTTTACAATTTTTTACAAAATCTTGATATATTTTTTATATAGCCATGGCAGCGCCATTGAAACGGACACATTTCAAGTGCTGTTGGATTATCTATCTTTTAATTAAGCTTTATTAGCGACTAACACTAGACGACACCTTCGTCTAGTGTTAGTCGCCATTCACACGGCGTAATAAAATGGCGGCGGGATTTTATCGCACACTGGGTTTCTAACTGTCGGTGTTAACCCGAGCGTTGAGATTCAACAGTGTGCGGCGCGAGTGAGACTCAACAGAGTGCGGCGCGAGTGAGACTCAACAGAGTGCGACGCGAGTGAGACTCAACAGAGTGCAGCGCGAGTGAGACTCAACAGAGTGCGACGCGAGTGAGACTCAACAGAGTGCGACGCGAGTGAGACTCAACAGAGTGCGACGCGAGTGAGACTCAACAGAGTGCGGCGCGAGTGAGACTCAACAGAGTGCAGCGCGAGTGAGACTCAACGCGTCTAATAACACAGTGCTCGATTTTCGTTGAAGATCCAGTGCGCGATAAAGTATCGCCGCGTCTTTATTACGTCCGTGTGTCGGTTCAAGTCGGTTTAGTACAAAAGTGCATAATTGTCAGAAAGTTGTAGTTTTAAATGGATTCAATAGCAATATCTAAGTGCTGATTTATATACAGTAAAGTTTTGTGCTCCAGAGGTGCCTGCCTGGAATATAATGCCTGTGTTTCACCTTTACATCTAAATACTAATGAATGTTGCATGCTTACACAAGAATCTCCAATATATATTTAGGTACAAGATTTTACAGATCAGATGAGATGAGTTTAAACAAATCATGAAACGCTTTGATGGTTTGGTTATAGTGACAATGAATAAAAGGGAAAAATCAAAATGTTGGGAACGGAAACCCTAGAACAAACAATATCTATTGAGGTACCAGCCATCAACATTAACTTCAAGTTATCTTCACAAGCCATCACTGCACAAACCGGTTATTTGTATAATTATAATAGACTTGGTATTCACTAGCATGGCTGAGTGAATAACAGAATCTCAAAATGTTTGTAGACATGACTGGCTACAGTCAATTTTGTATAAGCTGTACTAGTTGATTTTAACACCACTGTGCTACGCAAAGGAGGGTAATGTGTTTATCAGCCTATGTATGTATGTTTGTCCGTTGGTGGCGCTCTAGGGACCAAAGTCGTGAGTCAATTTGGATGATCTTACGTCATATGATTCTTAGTTTTGCGAGTGTCACTAATGACATGACAGTCATCAATCTATACTTTATAGTATACGAGTAATGTAAGTAATCAAAATATGGCGACAACCAGACGCCATTGCGAAAAAGAAACTTGACGTACTATGTTAAATGGTGAAATGGGGGTATCACTGAATAGCCACTATTACAATTTAAAATTGGTTAGCAACCTCTCGCTAAAATTTTCAAAACTTATAAATAATGTAATTTATAGAACCAAAAAGTTTTTTATGACAAACTTATAGTAAAATTACCTATAGTTAGGGTAGTGAAATGTTTTCGAAAATGACGATTGTTATTAAGAAGAAAGAAATATGGAGATAACGGTTTTTGTTCCAGCCGTTTTGGATTTTTGAGGTTTAGATCAAATCAAGTCTGGATTTGTCGTCATTTTGATCCAACTATTTGGATTTATCGTGTTTGTAATGTACTCGTATACTTTGGAATTAACGGGAATTGAAAAATAACAATATGAATTAAATAGGTATTTCCTATATATGCAGATTAAAAGGGTTTGAAGCGACCAGTGTCATGGGCGTGTAATTTCTGGTTTTTGTTGCAACGAGATTTGTAGGATTTTGATCAAACCATCGGTTTTTAACATATTTTTCAGTAGGAATTACTGGTTTTTGAAGCGGTTTGTTAGTATTGGGATGTGTTTTTCAACTTTGAGAAGTGAAAAAAACATATCCTGGTCAATAACGGCTTTTGTTCTGTCACTCCTCAACTATACTTGGACCTTTAATTGTATTCAGTAACTTGACAGTTGAAGAGGTAACCAGCACCTTAATTGCGTAACATTGGATTAATCATAATCGGTTTCATTTTGACAGTTCAACAATATTCATTGCGTTATTTACGTTGTTAAGCATACACATTTTTCGAACATATGAGGCAACGTATTCTGGCCGCTGTTAATGATCTCTAGGACACTAACCCAACAAACGATCTGTTCGCGGACGAATGGACGAAGATTTTATCGGCATGTCAGAAGTACTGTGAGGGGGATTTATGAAAGTGTTGTTAAGTTTTTACTTTGCCTTAATATTTGTATTATTTTTAGGGATGGGCCGAAGTTCGGTTCACATTCGGTTCAACCGAATTTCGGCAGCTTGAACCGAACTTCGGCATTCGGTACAACATTCGGCACAAGAAAGATAATACCTACTTGCACTATTTTGACTGAAATTTAATAGAATTAGAGTATAGCATTACTGTAAAATAAAATTATGTCTATTCACTCATGGTCATTTATTTTAGTTAGGAACATTGTAAATGTAAACCTTAAATTAAATCAGTTCAAGTTATTTTATTATTCATGGAAATCTCTGCCTAATTAATTAGACATACTATTACAAAAATGAAATAAGCTTAGTATTCTTCTAGCAGACATCTGAATACAATTTGTAAATTGAAAAAAAAAACACGTTTTAGGTTCACAAACTAAACATTCACATCAAGTATTTTTTATTACAATTAAGGGGTATTGAACCGAAGTTCGGCCGAATTTTTCATTTTAACCGAATGTTCGACCGAAGTTCGGATTCGGTTGAAATCACATTCGGCCCATCTCTTTTGTGGAAATGTTTTTTTTTTTGGGCAACCTGTGTCTTTAATTTTTGTAATTGGTTTTAAACCGTTTTAATTAAAGAAATAAATAAATAAATGGTTTAGCCATCTGTTTCAAACGAAATAGATTATGATTAATCGTGAGTTACGCAATTACGGTGCAGATTATGAAATAAAAAAGATAAGAGAGGTCATTTAAGAATGAATGAAATTGAATGAACTTAAATTATGTACTTACATGCAGAAAATTATATTTTAAATTTAATATCTTGTCTTAAAACATGATATGGACTATTAAAAATAGTAGAAATTGTTACATATTTTGTTTCTCAGTAGTAAGGTAATTTAAGATAAAACAAATTAGTTAGAAATGTATTTCTTATTCATCTGAATCAGAAATTTCACTGTCGCTTTTTACATTTTATTATAAAGGAATCAGTGATATCAATAACATGATCTATTCGATATCTTTTTCTAATATTTTAAATATGTTTAAGTATTATTATGAAATTAAACCATTCTATCATTTGTTATTTACGCAAAATCATTCACTACCCCAACACTATTAGTTTTAGTATGGTATAAAATTATTTTTCTTTGAACTGCCAAATTACTGAATACGATTAAAAGTCCAAATAAAGGTAGAAAACAAAACAAGATTGCCTTTAATATGATGCAGACTACTTAATCCTTTGATTGATCACATACCTGGAGGTAAGCTCTGCTTGAGCTTCTCAGCCTTCTCCTTGTCAGTGATGACCAATGTGTACAGGAATCGCGAGCATCGCACCTTGAACTTCACATTCTCAGGGTTTTTCTTTATCTTGACAGCTGCAAACATGAAAACAAGGGTTTAAAATACGTGGTGCAAGCATCTATGCCATGGCACTGAACTACACATTGGTGCCGATTCTGTTGTACACCGAACTAAACTAATTTAACTATCACTAAAATTCCTTACTTTTGGCTATGAGAATCTTAAAGCTATTCTGCAAAAAAAAATCTCTAAACTTAAAAATTATTTTGACACAACTAAAATCGAATTTGACAACCGTGACTCCTGCAGGCTTAGCATGACGCTTTCTATTTCTACTCTACTGTAGAATAGAGATCGCTTGTCTACATTTCTCGGTGAAAAACTGACAACTGTCTACACGGAAACGAATTTTTGTCTAGTCTTCCGTCGACAAAACGCTTCTCTACGGTTGTCGTGCTAAACCTGCAGGTGGTATTTTTTTTTCTTTTGGCTTCGCAACGTGGTACTTGTGTGCCCTACGCAATGATTTTTTTAAGAGCTGAATGAAGCGTGCGCAGGGGCCAGCCTCGACGTTTTCTTATGGAATTTTTCACTTTGGCATGAAAAAAAAAAATTACCTACATGTTGAGATTATGGGGCTTATGGATTTAATAAAGGGGGTCCAAATTATCATCATTTTTGCGATAGGACACACCATTTTCGAGATATAAGCAAACGAAAAGAAAAAAAAAGATTCAATACTGTTTTTGCACCTGAAGTCGAAGTGTTGGTGTGAATTTTAGTTCATGACCACTAGTTTTATTCCACACGTTTTTAATCACGATTAAAAATAGTCAGATTTAGTTAGAAAAATTAATATAGTCAAAAATTTTGGTGAAAAACGACAAACTCAGAATAGCAAAATTACCATCTTCACTAAATTAATAATTCAGTGCAATTTTAGTGCTGTCATACCAAATTGTAGTTAAGTTGTGTCACTTTAGTCAATTTCAGAATGGGAAATCGTCGTTTGACAGGAATAAACTAAATTTTGGTGATTTTTAGTTTCGTTTAGAGAATTTTGTGCCAACAGTATCGGCACCATTGAAAGACTTTCCTACTCATAGAGGTAGCTGGCTGTATCTCCACATTTATAGGACCAGAGATGATCAGTGGGTCGTCTTAGGGCCAGAGAAACACTACAAATTGGACTTAAACCAAAATAAATGTTACAATCACTGTAGTAACGTAAAGTATATAACTCACATTTAGCATCTTTCCTGCGTGCCTTCAGTAGAAAGTCTTTGATATCTTTGATTTCACGCGGCTGTAACACAACAATAACATTAAGTTCTATTCTGTTATACGTCAAGCCATTCCGACGCGGGATCACCATTACTCGCGTTCACTACTGATATACTTAATTGTAATAAAGGCACTGATGCAATAATTTCTTTTTAAATAATAAAGAATTATCGCATCAGTGCCATAATAGAATCCAAACCAACGAATGCTTATGCTAGTGAATAAATCTTATTCAGTCACAATTCGCAACCTGCCAGTGTAACTCGCATTTATTTATATTATTGTACCTTGTGCATATTTTAATACATTCCACTTCAAACTTCTGATTTGTGTGGTTTTATTACCAGCGAATAATATATTATACTTTCTTACCATGTTGAAGGTTCGTTGATCGGTGTCAAACTGGAACAAAAACAGTGATATTAATTAAATATGACTAGCAAGCCATACACCACTGTCACTATAATATGATTAGATTAAAAAAATATAGAAACCACTAGTATTTAGTCAGATTTTAAAGGATTTTAAGACAATTGCAATAAATTTCATACACATCTCACCTGCCAAACTTCCAAAAGAACCTTTGACAATAGTGACAATGACATTGACAAGTTGACAAATTGGACATTCCACATTGACATTTTAATGACAGTTTGGAAACGAACAAACTTTAGTCTTTTAGGTTGTCAGTTTACATCCATAATGGCCATAGGCATTCTTTATTCAACGTAAAAAAAATTTAGTCCGCGAAATTCTAATTTTCTTAGGTATTTATTTCTTCATTTTGTTGGTCAGCGTCAGGTTGAATGTTCAGTAAAATATTATTCGCGACCGTAACAAATATGGCTCAGCAGAATTTTATTTCAAAATCATAAATACAACCCTCTAAATTAATTTAATCCTGTTGAATTACTCTTTCATAAAATAGTAGTGTTAATAGTTTTTCGTGAATACCGCGGGTTACTCTGGCACTTCCCCCTTATTTATGATTACTAAATGCACAACATTAGAGATTCAAACCCAAAGCGTCGCACAATGCAATAATTTCTAAAATAGTAGTTCAAAAATACAAAAAATACACTCTACACAAGAAATAAACTAAATTTTAAGAACGTAGTAACACTTGGGTGCAAAAAATATATAAATATAATCAAGTGAAGACAAATTAAATAAATTTTAATTATCTAATCATTTTTCATACAAAATATCTTCTCACAATAATTTATAAAATATCAATTAAAAAATAAAACAATAAACACAAGAAAAAAAACGAAATTTTAAGAACGAAATAACACTTAGCTGCAAAAAACATATAAATACAATCAAGTGAACACAAATTAATGAAATAAATGTGAGAGATAAATTATTTAATGTTTTTTTTAACAAATGTCACTTAATATTCTGAACTACCTCCGGTCTATAATAGTATTGTGACTGACTACTTTCCCTCCATTTTGTTCCCTCCATTTGGCGGGCTAGTTGTGCTATAAAGAGGGGCGTACTGTTTTTCGACGGATCAGAAGCTGTCCGATCCGATAGTGGGCACGGCACAACGGTGCTCTGAACTGTCAGGTATGTTTTCTTGTAATATGTTTATGCTGATTGTTGATTTCTTTAATGTATTATTTTAACTGTGGTTATTTTAAACTATAATAATGTGTTACTGGTTATTGTTAATCTGTATTATTGTCATTTAGTGACTGAATATGTTAATGTGTTATTGGTTTATTATACGATTGTGTTACTGTGTTATTTTGATTTTGAATATAACGAACAAACCTATTTATGCCTTTCTGTTCTATCGTCTCCCACATAAATTTTAATTTCCTAATCATTTTTCATACAAAACATCTTGTCACAAATTCTCATACTTCCATGACACAGATCATTCATGATCCAGCAAACAAGTCAATCTCAGGTGTTGATGTCCCTTCTGCAAAGCAGTATTGCTCGCGAAAAGGGAGGTGGCCCACGTGAGGTAGAGGCAGTATATGCACCCTCACGGCCGTAGTCGCCGCGAGCGATGCCTTGGGCGTTGGGAATCCCAGGCTGATTCCCAACCACCGTAGGCGCGGGCTTGCGGATGTCGAGTAATGGGTAACTCGCTATCCGGTAAGGACCAGGCCCGGGTCGACGATGCGTTGTATTCCACGCGCGCC
Organism: Antitype chi; assembly: GCA_947359405.1. Taxonomy (NCBI): domain Eukaryota; kingdom Metazoa; phylum Arthropoda; class Insecta; order Lepidoptera; family Noctuidae; genus Antitype; species Antitype chi. Next base: position 22,827,631 of record OX375814.1, read on the forward strand.
TCAAAGAAATGTCAGCATCAACTGATGGGGCCCGCAAAGGCCGATGCCGGCCAGGGGTGCGGGTTGTTCGAAAGAGATACCGCGGCTCCTGGCACACAGGCAACTGAGGGAACACGGGTGGGTTTTAGTCAGTAAAAGTCTGACACACCCTCTTGCTCCACCCAGAGCGGGAGAAGTTATTTGATGATGTCCCACCGACAAAAAAAAGGTGTGATGTCAGTTAAACATTGACAATAGTGAGTGCCCGAACGAAGGACAAGTTAGCTCGTAGTAATAGGTCTTTACCTATGAAATTGCCGTTTTGTATGAAAAAATTTAAACGAATTTTTTTCATGTATTTTTTATTTGTATTAATCGAATTAATCACCCATGCAATCAATGCATCTTTGCCATCGCAGTGGCAGTTTATTGATGCCCTTCTTAAAGAAATCAGCTGGACGGGAGGCAACAAATTCTTCAAAGGCATTTTGTACTGCCTCTCGGGTATTGAATTTTTTTCCCGCCAAGAAGTTATCCAAATTCTGGAAAAAGTAGTAGTCTGTAGGCGCAAGGTCTGGTGAGTAGGGCGGATGACGGAGAGCTTCCAACCCCAGTTCTTGCAACTTGGAGACCGTCTGCTGTGCAGTATGAGGTCGCGCGTTGTCGTGCAGGAGCAGCGGAGACGAGCGATTGACCAATGCTGGTTGGAGATGTGCCAGCTTCTCCATCATTGTGTTCAGTTCTTCACAGTACACATCTGCAGTAATGCTCACCCCGTTTGGTAAGAAGCTGTGATGAATCACACCGGCGCTAGACCACCAAACAGTGACCATCACTTTTCTAGGGGTAAGTTTTTGTTTAGGGCATTGTTTAGGTGCTGAACCAGGATCCAACCAACTTGCTGAGCGCTTGCGGTTATCAAACAGAATCCATTTTTCATCGCAGGTAACAATGCGGTTCAAAATTCCTTCATTTGTGTGTCTGTTGAGCAGTGCAAGGCACGTCTCGACGCGTACTTCGCGCTGACGATCATTGAGTTCGTGGGGCACCCATTTGTCAAGCTTTTTTACCTTGCCAATTTGACGCAAATGGACCAATATTGTTTTGACGCTAACGTCGAAATCTGCTGCTAATTCAGCCGTAGATTGTGTATCATCAGCTTCCACAATCGCCTTTAATTCGTCATTGTCGACCAAAGTCTTCGGACGACCGCGAGGTTCATTTTTCAGGTCGAAATTTCCAAAACGGAAGCGAGCAAACCAATAACAGGTGGTGCGTTGGTTTGTAGTGTTAGCTCCATAAACGTCGTTGATGTGGCGTGCCGCTTGTGCCGCTTTGCTGCCACGACGGTACTCATATTCCATAATTACTCGAATTTTTAACGTATCCATGATGACGAAAAAGATTGAAATGCGATGAAAATGTAACACTAATCAATAAACAAATGACTACTTTTGGAAAAAAAAAACCATGTTTTTAAATAAAATTAATTTGAAATTAGAATTCTTACCCAAACAAAAATTATTTTGATTTGAAATGGCCAGTACTGCAAAACGGCAATTTCATAGGTAAAGACCTAATATTAAGCATTGAGATGGGAAAAACGTGGTATGTCTATGGTATTAAGTGTGTCGATGGTACAGCCAATCTCCACCGTAGCAGGTGACTTCACGGCCTGGATTGTTATTTGGACTTTGGACACAAATGAGGTTAGAAACTTAAAAGTCGTCATAGATGCCAGCACTGTTGCACGCCCACAAACCGTCATTTGTGTGTGAGTTCACGGTTGTGTCAATCACAAACAGGCGGCATACAACCCCGCCGCGCGCCGCGCGGAGGTAGGCATTTGTAGCGGAGGAACTCCCTTTTATTATTTTTGAATCTTTGAAGGCCAAATTACGTTTATCTAAATTTGAAAAAATAAGTTTTTAATTTTTTCGCCTGACAGATGACAGAGCGTCGACATGCAGCGTCGTCAAAATTATTATTAATCTGTGCCTGTGTGTATCCGACGAGCGGAAAACGACAGGCTCCTTTGATTGTTTACGAGCGCCGCGATTGACTTTCAGCTCTGAACGACATGTGTGAGAGGCCGGGGCCGACGAGCGGCAGGCGTCAAAGGGGGAACGAGTCGCGGAGCGTGCGCAGCCAATAGCCGGGGAGATGTCGGACCGTGGCGGAGTGCGGTCCAGCGCGCGCCTCAGCGGCGACAGCTCGGCGGGCGCGGCGCCAGACCGCGCGCCAGCGGGCCGCGGCCGCCCCGTGTCCGGCACGGCGGCCCCGGCGGGCGCGGCGCCAGACCGCGCGCCAGCGGGCCGCGGCCGCCCCGTGTTCGGCACGGCGGCCCCGGCGGGCGCGGCGCCAGACCGCGCGCCAGCGGGCCGCGGCCGTCCCGTGTCCGGCACGGCGGCCGCTGCCCTGCGCCGCGCGCGCGCCGCCGAGCGGGCCGCCGAGGTGGAGGACAGTCCGCGAGTGCTGCGCGACAAGTGCCGCCGCCTCGCGCGCGCTCTACGGAATGCCAAGCATCTAGTGGTGAGCACTTCTTCCTGGCATTTGAATGTACTGGGGCAATTCACAGTGTAAGAAGCTTCAGAATGGTCACCAGTTAGTTCTGAGTCTCTGTGTGCCCTTTGGCAAATACCTCCTCCAATGCCTTCTAATTCTCTCTGTTCCTTGCCTGTCTAATCCATGTTTTTCCATCCGTCCTCATCAAGTCATCCTGACATCTTTTAAGGGTTTTCCTTTCTTTCTCTTCTCCTCCCTGGGGTACCATTAACTCACTTTTTGTTCTATTTCTCTTCCATTACACAATATAAACTAAACCATCCAAATTTTGTGGTCCCAAGTGCATTTTATTATCAAAAGCACTCATTAAGATGTACTTTCTGAGTTTATCTCGGACACTGCTGACATCAGTGACCAGAGGAAAGAGGAACCCTGGAATCAATAGCTTTTGCCAGCTGCTTGACTCATGTGGAGTTTGAAATTATCCTCCAGGAACATATTACCAGGATAAAAAGTATCCTATGTGTGTTAATCCAGGTTATAATCTTCCTGTGTGCAAAATTTCATCAAAATCCATTCAGCTGCTGTTGCGTGGTTGAGTAACAAACATCCAAACTTATAAACTTGCACATTAGTAGGCTATACATATAGCCTTAGTAGGGTATAAAAAACCAATTGCTTGGCATAAGTTTTGCAAAGCCTTGAAAACGGCTTGTAAAATCTGAATAATTTTCTGGGGTGGTTCAGAAATAATAGGAAAACCTAAAAGAACAGCTGAAAAGTTGAAATTTCACCAAACAAAACTTATCCCACGTAGGAAGATAGACCCAGGATATTTTTGAATATAAGTGTGAAAATGCCAACCAATCTTTAGCCAGCCACTTGGCTTATGGCGATCAACACCTCATCAGTAATCTATGTATATATTAATATGTGAAGTAAGCACTACCACCACTCCACCTGTTCATATAGCAGGAAGCGACGATGGTGGCAGCGCGTCTTAATGTAATAAATCTCTGGAGTAATAAAGATACACAACACACCGCACGGCTTAAGGGACTCAATACGAAAGCCATATATGACCAGGTGCCCAAACATTTTATCTTCCATAAAAAATACAGAATTCAACTTCACTAGGATAGCCAATGCAAGGGTTTGCGCCTCGCAGAACTGCGGATTTTCACGGACAGGTAGTGGTACAGGTGCTGGAGCATTCTCGGAGGACTTAAACTTTCACATAGCCACACCATTGGGAGTCCATAACAGTGTTCCAGGCCGAATGCATGGGTATCTCTCTTGCTGCTTCAGCTATCATGACCAGGGAAGTTAAGGACCACTCAATCCATATTCTGTCAGACAGCATGGCTGTTCTGCAAGCACTGAACAGTCACACAGTTGACTTTCGTCTGATAGACAAGTGCCACCAGCGCCTCAACCAGGTAGGTAGCCTCAATAATATAACCATTCAATGGATCAAAGAACACAGCGGTTCGCTAGGCAACGATGCAGCCGATGAACTTGCCAGGAGGGGGTCGAGCATGGTACCAGTGGGACTAAAACCCCTTCGCGCCACTCCCCTTCGGCAGCTGCAACTGGACATGGGTCATTTAACAAACACCTCTTTGTCATAAGAGTAACAGACAGTCCGCTGTGCAGGGCCTGCATGCGCATGGAGGACAACGATGCAGCAATTCATGTGCTGTTAAACTACCCGGTGCTCGCCACATACAAAATACTTCGGAAACCCAAGTACCCTACGTGGGATTTTCAGCAGCCAAGGCGTTGCTGGCCTTCGTCGAGAAGCTGGGGTGGATCGAATAACCGATTCTCCCAACCTTACGCAAAATACGTTCTTTGACGTGGAGTTGCGGACACCAGCCCGTAGTACCTACGTGAAGTAATAACTTTGTACCCTTTTTTACGAAAATTACGCTGACGGAGGAGTATGAAATTTGGCACAGTCAAAGTTTATATGGAGAAAGAGGGCAGAAAGCTATTTGTTTTTTATTTAATTGAATTATGGTCGAGTTTCGACCACTGGACGACCACTATTTATATTTTAACGTCAATAATTATTAGACACAATAATAAACAGGTTTACACGGGAGCAGGCATCAGCACAGCTGCCGACATCCCTGACTACCGCGGGCCGCACGGAGTGTGGACGCGGCTGCAGCGCGGCGAGACTGTCGGGTGAGTGCCAGCCTGCCAGCCTGCCAGCCCTCAGGGAGGCAGGCACTGTACGTGTGTGTGTGTGCAGGCGGGTGGAGGTGTCGCGCGCGCAGCCCACGTTCACGCACATGGCGCTGACGGCGCTGTGGGCGCGCGGCGCGCTTAAGTTCGTGGTGTCGCAGAACTGCGACGGGCTGCACCTGCGCGCCGGCCTACCGCGCCGCGCGCTGGCCGAGCTGCACGGCGACATGTTCGCGGAGCTGTGCGCGCCCTGCCGCCGCGTGTACCTGCGCGCCTTCGACACCACGGAGCGCACGGCGCGCCACGCGCACGGCACGCGCCGCCTGTGCCACGCGTGCGGCCAGGAGCTGCGCGACTCCATCGTGCACTTCGGCGAACGCGGGCGCGCCGCCTGGCCGCTCAACTGGGCCGGCGCGCTGCGCCACGCCGCGCGCGCCGACGTCGTGCTGTGCCTGGGCTCCAGCCTCAAGGTGCTGCGCCGCTACCCGCGCCTGTGGCGCATGCAGAGCGCGCCGCGCGCGCGTCCCGCGCTCTACATCGTCAACCTTCAGTGGACGCCCAAGGACTCGGTGGCGGCGCTCAAGATCAACGCGCGCTGTGACGCCGTCATGCAGCAAGTGGCGCGGCGCCTGCGCCTACGCGTGCCGCGCTACCGCGCCGCGCTGGACCCCGTGCTGGCCCACGCCGAGCCGCTGGCCGAGCCCGAGGCGCACACCACGCGCCGCCCGCCGCTGGCCGCGCCGCGCGGGCCTCCGCCCGGCGCCGAGCACTGGGAGCCCTCCTCGCCCTCCGCCTCCGACTCGGACGAGGAGCTGCCGCTGCGCCACCTGGCGGCGCGCCTGCGGGGCCCGCGCGCGCCCAGCCCGCCCGCCGCGCCCGAGCCGGGAGGACAGCACGCTCCGGGCTCGACGGACCGCTTGCAATCCTTTCAGGTAAGGGGTCTTCGCTACTCACTCTCCCTTTGCGACAACCCCATCGTCAGTCAGCTGCGCCTCTGTTTGCAATGTCTTGTCTGTTTTTCAGGTCAGCATGCTTTCCGGCGAAGCCACAATCCTACTGCGCGCCGAGCACGCGCGGCCGCCCTGCACGTTCCCGGCGCGCGCGCGCTCGCCCCTGCGCTGTCGCACGGCGGACCTGCGCAGGTTCCGTATGGCCAGGCGGGCCCCGGATGTGCCGAGCGCGGTCAACGGGCACGGGCCCCCCGGCGTCGTAACCGAAACGAAACCCGCGCCCGACACGAGACCCACGCCCGACACGAGACCCACGCCCGACATGAGACCCGCGCCCGACGCGCTCGCCAACGGCACCGCTGGCCTCGGCTCCAGGCTCAGGCGACTGCTCGAGTACGAGCCGCGCATTGACACGCCCGAGCCAGTCAAGACGCTCCCCGCGGAGCTACGACCGAAGCTCGAAGAAAACGCGAAGCCCAAGCCGGAGCCGAAGGCCGAGCCCGCCGACGAGCCCAAGGACGAGGCCAGCACGTCGGAGTCGAGCGGCACGGAGGGCGCGGGCTCGCTGGCGGCCGCCATCATCCGCCGCGCCGTGCTGCTGTGCCGCGCGTCGCTGTACCCGGGCCTGCACACCATCATCGCGCCGCCGCCCGCGCCGCCCGAGTGCGCGTGGTGCGCGCGGCACTTCGCGGCGCGGCGCTGCCTGTGGTACGGGCCGGCGCGCGAGCCGGCGCTGGCGACGCGCGCGTGGCGCCGGGCGCGCGGCCGGCGCTACCTGTGCGCGTGCTGCGGCGCGCAGGAGTCGCCGCCGCGCGCGCCCGACCCGGCGCCGGACGACGGTGGCTGGTACGGCAAGGGGTACCGCAAGGGCCGGCGCCGGCGCCGGTAGCGCGAGCCGGACGCCCGGCCGCCCGAGCCGGGCGTCGCCGAGCCCGAGCCGCGGCGCCGCCGACCGCGCGACCCTTCTCCGGTGTAGATACGAGCGTGTCGAGCGTTCGAGTGTTAAGACCGGCGCGGCGCGGTCCGCGCAGCTAACGAAATTATTTTGAAAATGGTTATATAAAGTTAATTTATTACGAAACATGTTGATGTGCAGTGTGTCTACCTAATGAGATCAAATCGTAACCCTATACATTTTTGTAATGACGATGACGGTGTAGCGGTACAATGATTATAAATATTACGTTTTAATGGTTGTGATGTAAGTGCTTACATAATAAATAAATCGGCGCGAGAGCTCGGCGTCGCACATGCGTGCGGTCCCCGAGCGCGTGCCGACGTGTCGCGTGTCGCGTGTCGCGTGGCGACGTGCTGACGTGCGACTGTGGCCGCTCTGTCATCGCAAACTGTACACGTGCTTCCTCTGTGAACTACCAACAAATGCCCACTGCCACTGAAATGACTGTCGTGAGCTGTTCCATTCGTAAAGTTGATTAAAATACCCATTCGCGTGTACAGCACGTACCGTACATGCTTGCACTGACACGATACTGTGCAAGTAGCTTGCTATGCTTGCACACTTATGTGCAAGTTACAAGCATGTTTATTTGCGGCTTATTGTGTTGTAAAGTCACCATTTGCGAAGTCACGAAAATATTTTAGGTTAAAATGAGTTGTCGAATAAAAATGTAGTCTTTTGAACTGAAATGTGTTGATGAACTGTTGGAAATGATTGTAAGTCGAGCGCAACACAATCTAATATAATAAATACGCTATAGTTGAAATGTACGATTTGCTTGTTTATTTTATTGCGTATTATTCATTTTCGCTGTGTTACGGTCGATCGATAGTTTTGTATTGTAGAATAATAAGGCCACTGTTGCGGCGAGTGTGCAAGTGGACTGTCTTGTGATAACACTGCTCACTTCTCTATGGGGAAGTTCTCCACGAAGCGTGTAGTCGTCAGTGGGCGGAGCGCAAGTGGACTCGCTCTGTAACAACGCTGATCACTGCTCTGTAGGGAAGTTCTCTAAGGACCGCAGAGTGGAGGACCGTCGGTGGGTGGTGGCGTGTTGTTCACAATGTATAAATGTAAGTTTTCTAATGAACTAATATAATTAATGGTCTAATTTAATAGTGAAATATTAACTGTATGATGACAGATACTGTGTGATTCAATCATCACACAGTATCGTCAGTATGTGAATTGATAATTAATTGTAAATTAAAAAAATTGAACAATGTGATACTCGTATAATTTAGTTGTTGCCTATCTGCTAGCAGCGGCCAGCCTAGCTTCGTGTCGACAAGGAGGTTGCCCGGTGATGTCCTTGGTGAGACAGGACGAAATTATAAGGGTTCCGTTGTTGTCATTTGACTATAGAACCCCAAAAAAGGTGAGAAACGATGAACTTTTTAGTTCAGCCACAGATTACCAGATAAATCACTCCATACAAAATTTTCAGTACATACTGCTATAATAGCCTACACCTTTCAAGTCGCTAGACGCGCTACGAACAAAATTGTACCTAACTGTACGAGCGTAAAGTGAGTTTTTCTTTGTAGCGGCGGCGCCAGCGTGGTCATTATGAATTGCCAGGGCGGCTTCTTTCGATAAATATGTCAGTAGGTATTTTAGTACACTTTAAGAAATGAAATAAAATGATTTTTAAGTGATGTAACCCACTCCATGGCCACGAATACGAATGAAATACGGAATGGAGGAAATTGAAAACATGACTAGGTCATTGATTTGTTCTGTCATTTACACAATTAGCGTGATATGTAACTACTATGCTTCTACACTATGGACATACCTACCTGCGCTGGCGCCATATCGTGACGTCATCGTTATGCACGCTTTTAAAAAACAATAATCAAAATCAGTCATTTATTCAAAGTAGGCTGAGTCAGCAGTTTTTGAACGTCAAAATTACAAGACCCAATTTACGTAAACCCCACTTTAAAGATCTAAAAATATTGACCCTGCCGTGCCTCTACATACTTGAAATGTGTAAATTTGTACGAAAGTATCCGAAATTCTATACCAAAAGAGGAGATATCCAAACAAAAATTGCACTAAGACATGAAAGCAGATTAAACATACCCACTTCACGATTAAAAATGCACTCTTCCAGTACATTTGTTATGTCCATTAAAATATACACTATGTTACCGGAATACATAAAAAATAATATCTTTATCAATAAATTAAAACAATTTCTGATAATCAAAAGCAACTACACTAGATATTGACGAATATTTTAGAGATAAATTCCAACAAAAATAAACACTATTTTTACCTAATACCTACATTTCATTTTAAATTTCACTTTAAAAATACCTATTTATATTATTTTCAAACACAAAAATACTGTAAATTTAAAATGGTTATACTAAACAGTGCACAATTAATAATAATAACATTCTACAAGACTGAATAAAATGGAAAATATTTAGTTTATTATAATTTATAGTGTTCATTATGTAAATCGTGTAATAAATAATATAACAATACATAAATATAATTTAAAACCAAATATATTAGTTATTTATGATACTAGTGCGAAGTCGAGGGCTTACTATAGTCACGAGTTTGTAAATACCAAATTCTGCACGTGTGTCATACAATGTTTTTCACACATTTGCGAGAAAACAGTACCTTATGTAATGAAACAAACTTTGTCTTCCATGCTATAAAATTATTGTAGATCATTAAATAGCGCTCGCGCGATTTTGGCGGCAGGAGACCGTTTTCTGCAATTAGCACCTCATTCAAAATATCAGGTGGAGTAGATTCCATATTAATATCAGATTCCTCGCATGAACTCATTATTTTGTTTATAAATATCAGTCGGAAAGTTGAAATAATCTTTGACGTTTCTAATATGAAAATGGCGCGAATTTGCAAATGGCGCCACATGCACGTGGTGAAAATTAGAACTACATCTTTCGTCTCATTTACTCTTTAGTATTAAAGTGAGACAAATGTATTGAGCAAAAGCACAAGTTCCAAGGAGTTCCTTATTTATTCTCGTAATATGAAACTCCTTGGTGGAATTCTTAAAATATTTTTTATGGAAATAAAAAAAAAAACCGTAAAGAATACGCACAGTGCTATACAACGGGGTATGCGGTAAAATAGGTACATTATGTGAGAGTACTTATTTTACCGCACGTTCCGTTGTATGGTGTGTATTTTTAACATTCGAACAATGTTTACAAGCTTCGTAAATGCATTTTTTTTAGCAAATGTGTTGAAAAAATACTTACTTACTAAGTACCATAAAAACAAATGAAACTATTTTAATGCTACTACCTATTTTAAATTTATATAAATTTTTTTCTTACCAAAAAGCGCCTTCATCCTCTCTCTTATTAAAAATTAACTTTGCTGTGCCCGACAGGGTCCATAATTGATTCGATGTTTTAACATACCAACTGTTATCAAATTGAAATGGGACTACTCCGATAAAGTACTTTTCCAAAAAAAACCCAAATCGCTTCAAGTGTGCCTATAAAATTTGAAGAGTTCTCTCTATTTCTCCAGGATGCCATCATCAGATCCTGACTTTATGATCATGGAACCACGGACCACCTGGGAAGTATACACTTTCAAACAAAAAAACAAATCGGTCCAGCCATCTTCGAGTAATCGGGGAACATACATAAAAAAAAGGTTCCGACGAATTGAGAACCTCCTCCTTTTTGAAGTCAGTTAATAAATGAAAATATAATTAAGTACCTAATAAAAAAATGTTTTGTAGTCAAATAAAATAAACAATGATAATTATGAAGTAACTCATAGGACCTGTGAGAAGGTAAGCTAATTCTGGAGAAAGAACACAAATGTTGTCTTGAGTTAATCACAGCGAGCAACAATTTAAAAATTGTTGCTCGCTGTGAAAGTGTGAACTTGCCTACGCTTATATCATAAACACAAACGATTAGTCGTTTAAGTAGGTACCTAGTCGTTGATAGAATAGTAGCTACCATACATTTAAAAACCTGATAATATTAATGTGTATGTATAGTTACAAGGTATAGAAGAAAGACTACCTGTAAGTATCGAAAATAATGTCATATATTAATTTTTACGATTTAAACGGTACGAAGTCCAAAAAATATTAATGTTACTTTTTGCTTTTTCACTAGGACATCAAGCTACCTCAATCTATCAAATTTCTTTGATAGATTTTCAACTTTATTACATAAGCATAAGGTTCATGTTCAATTGGGAAAATTTGACCGTTTGGGATAGCTTGATGTCCTAGCGTCTCTACCAAATATAAAGAAATAATGTGTTAGAACTAATTATTAACGCTCAAAAATTCGTCTCGAGATCCAGGGGCGGTAAATAGTGCCGTAAAAAGAAGTAACACACACAAAATGGCACAGTACCATACAACGAGACGCAACACAACAACGAAGCTGTGCGCCGCCGCCGCCGCCGATGCCAAAACTGCCAATAGAAATAGTGCCAAATGTCATTATATAATATACTTAGTCGTTATTTTACAACGACTAATGAATGAAGAAATACAAGTAAGGATTAAATAAAACGTAGGTAACATAATGTAAACAAATCCGAAACAGAGTTGAATAAAGTCAAGTAGTAGTGAGTAAAATGGAACGACGTACAAAAAAATAGAAAATAAATAATAGTTTAAAAAACTAAAAAACACGTTTTAAAAACCAAACTAAAAAAGGAGAAAATAATTTAATTAAATTAAAAAGCGTGGGGTGCTTTTTGAGGTATTTTTATATCTAATCAATTAATGTCAAGCACCCCACGCTTTTTAATTGAATTCAATTATTTTCTCCTTTTTTAGTTTGGTTTTTAAAACGTGTTTTTTAGTTTTTTAAACTATTATTTATTTTCTATTTTTTAGTTCTGCTAACTACAAAAACGTGTTCTTTTTTCTATTTTTTTTTTTAAATTATTGAATTGTCATCGGTCCTCGACAAGTTTACAAAGTTTCAATGAAATCTGACCGTTTAAAGTGGGCCAAAATCGCGCTCAAAGGAGTCGGTTACATACAAACAAACCAACAAACAAACAAACATACAAGTGAAGCTAATATAAAGCGTGTAAAAAGTATAGTTGAGATGCGTTCAAAACGTGGTAATACGTTTACCCGTTTTTTTTTTTTGGGTGGGAATAAATCATCAAATAGCTTCTCCCGCTCTGGGTGGAGCGGGAGGGCGTGTCAGACTTTTACTGACTAAAACCCACCCGTGTTCCCTCAGTTGCCAGTGTGCCAGGGGCCGCGGTATCTCTTTCGAACAACCCGCACCCCTGGCAGGCATCGGCCGTTGCGGACCCCACTAGTTGGTGCTGACATCTCTTTGAGGCGCGCGTGGAACACAACGCGCCGTCGACCTGGGCTTGGTCCTTACCGGACAGCGAGCTACCCATTACTCGCCGTCCGCAAGCCCGCGCCTACGGTGGCCGGGAATCAGCCTGGGATTCCCGACGCCCAGGGCGTCTGCCGCGGCGACTACGGCCGTGAGGGCGCACATAGGTACTGCCTACGTTTACCCGTAACGTAGAATAAGCTTATAGAAATATACAAAAATATTTTTTTCCTGCGTTTCTTTTAATAGTGTGATGAGCGCATTTAATATACCTACAATTCAATTAGCTGAATTTTAAGATTTATTTAATTTCTATACATAGTCAGGTGAAAAATGGGCATTCTTCTTTAATCATTTATTTTCTAACTTTTTATTTAAATTTTTTAAACATTATTGTAGATTGTAATATGAATGCTAATTCTAGAGATGTTTTTTTCCCAAATTTCTGTTTTCATCGTTCATAATTTATGTTTTCTCTATTTTAATTTTTATCGTGTTTACACTTAGTTAAATGCCCATGCTAAGGTCTCATGTAATAGAAGGAGCGCACGTAAAATAACCTTCTTCCTTGTTGTGATTGATATTGAATATGTGTATCCTTTGTTTGGAGATCCCATATAAATTCATAAATAAATATACCTACATAATATATATTATCAGTAAAGGGAAGAGATCAAATAACTACACATATACCCATGGTTTTTTTGTTATCATTGATGCGCTGCAAAATAAACTTTATGTAGTCTGTTACACGTCACGTTGTTAAAATTATACCTAGAATTTACAAGATCTTTTATAATACTAACCGATATTTTAAAGTTATTGAGCAATAGGGATAAACTAGTTTTAAAGATAATTTAGAGGTGACTTTGATGATTTTTTCGATGCATTAAAGTATGTTTAATTATGTTTTGAGTTCGATCACTTTATGCAAAAAAGACTTGAAAATATCATATATTTTTTTGCTTTCAAAATTATTTACGGTTAAAGAGATACACTTGTTTAAAAAAACAAACTTTTTGAGCGTTTTCAAGAAATCACCGCCTTAAACTTAAAAAAAAAACAAACAAACTAATAGTAATCTACTACAATACAACATAAATAATTGATGGATACGATTAGGTAGTCCAAAAAAGGGTCGGCGCAGCGCGCCAGACGGGTGAGTGAAAGAGTGTCTGGAGTTACGTGGCTGCAGAACCTACGTCAGGTCTTCAGGCGCGTCAGGACTTCAGGCAAAGACTATAAAACCACTTGACTGCGCCCCACTAAGAATACAGTGCCCCAACGCACGAAAACTATTAGTATTTTATCGCCTATGTATAGGCTACGGTACTAGTAACCATTTTAGTTATGACCAAGTGTTAGACCTGTGTGCACCCTAAATAATTACAAATTGTTATAATTTTTTATACAATTTATAACGCATAAAAGAGCCAATCCGGGAAAAATTGAACATATGGAAAAAGTACTGTCACAAAAACTTACAAACAATTTACGAGACCATCTTATCCTCTATTGATTGCAGTTTTTTTTTTATAAACAGTTTAGTTCACAAGCTTTAAAAATATTGTATAACGGAGTGAATTGCTGTGAATTTAACTGATAAAAAAAATATAATAAGTAGCACAATAGGAAATTTTTGTGTGTCACACCTCCTGTCGCTAACTTTAACTAACCAAAGTTCATGGTTTATTAAGACACACTTCAGTGTTTTTTGTGTGCTTTTAAAGAATACTGCTTTTATTTACATTATAACTTAAATTTTATAAAAATTTACAGTAAAATTCTTGAATTATGATAATCAAATTACCACCAAGGTAGACATTCCACTTTAGTCACTACTGTTTTATTTGCTTTCAATACTACATAACTACCAAAACAGGCTATTTTATTTTCATAGTAACATTATTATGGTAGATCAGCCACTTCGTTTTACCCATCGGGCAATCGTGACGCAGTGATCGGTGACGAAAGGCGTAGGAACTACGAGTAATCAATTAAGAAGTCCGGTATAGTCGCACTTATAAAGTGATACCGGTAAGTTTTTAAAACATTCATTCATTTGCGAATTATACTAAATGTATCTACGTATGTAATGAAATAATGATTAAGTATCACTTAGAACAAAGAATATTTGGTGTTATGCTATTTTTGTTAGTAAAGCGGGTAGTTCGTCACGTCCGTTTAGTGTCGTGACATATTAGTGGAAAATTTTTGTGACGAAATGGACACAGTAGGCTAAGTTTACGTGGTGTAATTTTACCGACAGCAACTAAGATGAAGTTATGTGTTTCTATTAAATGATTTGTTAAATTATACAATTATAATAGATGGTTTATAGTTTCATTACCTTACTTAACGTTAAAGTTAATTGTCGTTTTATTTACGACGTGGATTGGCTTACATTATTGTAGGTATTATAACCATAATAATAACAAATATTTAATTCAATAAATAAGTGTCAATATATTGCTGTAGCATAAATTTAACCATCCTGGCATGTCAAACTTGTTAAGTACCTCATTTTCTTCGTAAAATAATTTCCAAGTTTGCGCTGATCTCGCACTGTATGGAAATCCTATACAATGCGAGATCAGCTTATACTGGAAATGTATAGCTTGATGTGTAGCCGTGTGTACCTGTACTTGCTTATCTTAAAACTTGCTTATAAACCTGCTGCTGCTTAGTGCTTGTCTTCACACATTTTTGGTTTTGTCCGCAACTTAATCTGCCAATCTTGTCATCGACGCCTCCCCGTCTCAGCGCTCACATACTTCAGGCTGTGACTAGCAGTCGCGCGCGGACTAAATAAAAAAAGTGTGAAGACAAGCAGTAAGTCGCAGCAGGTTTCTAAGCAAGTATACTTATATCTGCTTATATTATACTAACTTATGTTCCAAGAACAAAGCTTTTATATCTACGTAGATACTAAGTTCCTATTTAATTAATTTACCAAAAATTTGTGAAGATAACAGAAAGTAAGTTTTATATAGATATGAACAATTTCAAGGAGCAAAATTTATTGTAAAAGAAAAGTGATTTGTGTCAGTACCAATTAATTTACATGTGAAAAAAGATTTGATTTATATTTTTTGATTATTAAACTTACTATGAACACTGCTTATTTAGTCACAATGACATTTCCTATTAAGTCACTGTCACAAATTTTTACTCCAATTTATCGTCTGTTAAATGGAAATTATTACTAGAAATAGTATCTAATTGGGATGAAATATAGTAGAATCTGATACACATTTTCATTCAAAATAGTTTGAGTTCATTTTTAAGGTGCTAATTAGCTACAAACTGAAAAATATGAGTCGGACTGACCTAAAATGTGACGAAAATATTTTAATACTTATGTGATTTAAAGGTAGGAATATATTGCAGACAGGGTAAACTAAATAGATTTTACAAAGAGTATGTAAGTATATTTTAACAAAAAATTGTTAAGAATTTGTAATAAATAACTCATTTTGCTGATTAAACATTACGTTAAAGATCGTCACTAAATGGACAGTACTTGTCATGGATCATGTTTGAAATTTTGATTTTTGTTAAAGCTATTACTATTTAGTAATATACTATATAGTTTTCTTAAACTCCGATAAATGCCACGTCGAATCATAAAGAAACCTTAAATTATTATTTTTTAAATTGTCCATTTTGTCCCACATAGAAGAAACGGTACAATTTTTCGTAGAATGGCTCAAAAATGCCTTCACGCGCGGTGATGTGGTGTAGGAAACATTCCAAGACATCTAGTTACAAAAAGGATGGCATAACTTTTCATCGGTAAGTAAACACTACAATTGTTTTGATTTAATCAGATTATGAGCCGCCGCAGAGGTCTATTTAAACTGGTGGTTGGGTTAACGAGCACCCGGATGAGTCGCGCGCGTTGATGTCTTTGGGAAAAGTTCATTTCTTTCATTAGGAAATTCTAATTCTTTTATCCCTTTCCTTCCCTTTGCATTTTTATCGTAAAACTCTGTGTTGTGTTATCTATGGCTGAAGTCGATATCGATAATAATAAATTAAAATAATAGAATCAACAAATCATTTGATTGAATTAGCAAGATGCAAAATTCAGAAATATGTACCTATACGCTCGTTTATAATTTTTTACCAACAACAATCATGACCCTAAAACTTTAATTCGAAAAACATACATACCAAATTAATTCATTTTAAAAATCAATAATGACAGGATACTTGTTTTTCTTTTTGTAATTGACTGATTTTGATTAAATATTATTATGTGATTTTTATTGAGTATTTTTTATAATGCTAAAATCTATTTTATCGATATCGACTATTTTCCCTTAATCAAGTAGAGCAATCCCTAACCAGGCATACAACCTACGCAACTTGACCTTGAACTGACCAATTGCAGCCGCGCATCCTCCCCTGGCCCGCAGTAGTGAGTCGTGTATTTTGAAGAAATCGGCCTATACGCTCTCTAGTGGATTAATACTCTATGACTTCAAGCAAGATCGCGTCGATGTAGGTCAGAGCGATCCACGTTGGGAAAACCGAAATTCGGCTTGTAACCGAAATTCGGCTTGTAACTTGACGTCCAATATTTGTCGAAGAAAACACTTATTCGCAAAACGGAAACAGCGTTTTTATTATTTTTGCTGTATTATCTTCAAATAACCATAATGATAACTAAAATGTAGGTGTATTGGTTCAAACAAGAAATTCGTGCCACCATCGATGGCTTTCAGATCTGCAGTGCGGGATGTCAGAAAAAAAACAATAGGTTCATACATTTTTTACACGCTTTAAATTAGCTTCACTTGTATGTTTTTTTTTTTTCCTTTTTGGCTTTGCACTATTCGTGCTTATTGCCACTAACAATAATTTATTTGATAACAAAACGTAAGAATCAAGTACTCTCGAAATTATAAAATATTACAACGGGAAATTTGGAAATGGAAAGGAGATTAGTTGATAATACATAAAAATAAAAAATTATAATAAGTTAGCAGTAGGGAATTATAATACAACAGAAAATAATTGTAACCAATTAACGACACCAAGTGGCCTAACAAAAAGGCCGACTCGGAGCGATAACTAAGAACTACATGGTAAATTATGTAAGTACTTATATACAGTTTATAAATAATAAATGTTTAAATAGCTATATCATTATTTACAAGGAAAAGAGCTATGGTTTTATAAATATCTACATTAAAATAAAATAAAATACATGAGATAGAAGTGGGCAAAGGGACTTCGAGGGAAACAAGACTTTGGAAAAGTGAGGAGTGGTCATAAAGGGGCAGGAAAAAATAACGTGGTTCAGATCTCCCACTTCAGCGCCACATTCACACGTAGGGTTTTGCACAATGCCAAGCCTGGCAAGATGAGCAGGAGTGCACACGTGACCCAATCGCATACGTATGAATATTGTAGTAATCTTTTTGCTTAACTTGTACTTGCTAAACCAAGGTTTAACAAAAATAGATGGCTGAATATTACGATAAAATTTCCCTTTCACTGATTGCCCGGACCAAAGCTGACCCCAGGATTCCTGTATATAAACTTTGGGCAGAGCTGCCAGATCTTGGGTGTTATTTTTATACGGAAAAATATCTCCACACAATACGGCATCATTAGCTAACTGGTCAGGTCTCTCATTACCTAAAATGCCACAATGAGAGGGTATCCACGCAAAATGCACTGAATACCCCTTAATAGAACACCTATAAAGGAGTTCACGTGTTTGAAATGTAATATAAGAGTTATGAGAATAGAAAGGGAATCTGGCCAAAGATTGTAAAGTACTCCTTGCATCAGTTAATATGAGTGAATTCCGTAAGCCCATCATAAGTATATATTCGACAGCTTTGAATAGACCGTAACATTCTCCCGTAAATACAGATGATTCGGGCGGGAGCTTTATTTTTTGGACGATATTATATTGGGAGTGGTATACACCTACTCCCACACATGAGTCTCTTCCATGCTTCGAGGCATCTGTAAACAAGAGCTGATAGCCCTTCCAGTCTCTATCCATGGTGAAGTTGAAGTTATGGTTATGACATACGTCATCTCTGTAAATGCTAAGGTTATAATGTATATTTGGTAACATAATTAATGAACTGTAATTACAGTGAAATATAGGAAGAAATTCAGATTGGTGACAAGGAGCTTCAATTAAATTGTATTTTCTAAAGCTTTTAACTAAACACGGAGTAGCTTTGTGCCTCCAGTAAGTGGATGAAATTACTTCTTCAGAGAGAGTGGAAAGTTTATTTCGCAAAGGATGATATGTAAATTGAAGACACCGAGCCATAAATCTATTAGCTAAAAATTGACGTCGCAAATGAAGTGGAGGGTCTCCACATTCCACCTGAAGACAATTAATAGGACTGCTTTTCATTGCGCCAGAAACCACTCTAAGTGCCTTGGACTGAACACTGTCCAGTTTCTTAAGACCAGCAACATTAGCAGGTTCCAGCAAAAAAGTCCCATAATCTAATAAGCTTCTAATCAAGGTGTTGTACAGTAATTTTAATGAAAAGGGATGTGCTCCCCACCAAACACCAGCAAGACACCTAATTATGTTGATATTTCGTTCGCATTTAGCAGCTATATAATCACAGTGTGGTAAACCAGTAAGATGTGTATCCAAAATAAGGCCTAAAAATTTAACCTGGTTTTTAACAGGCATAGGGATATTATTATACTTTACTGTAACTATAGGAGGCATACGCATTCTAGTAAACAAGACAATGTTACTTTTATCAATTGAAAGGTGTAGACCATTGGTTTCTAGCCAAGTCTTCAGTAAGCATAAAGAAGAGGTTAAGGAAGTACAAATATTTGCAACAGAATGACCAGATAAATAAAGAAGTAAATCATCTGCATATTGAAGGACTTGTACTGACTCATTTAGAGAGGATTCCAAATCATAAGTGTAAATATTGTAGAGAATTGGACTAATTACAGAACCTTGAGGGAGACCTTTCCAAAGTAAACGGGTAAATGTATACCCTTCAATATGAAGATTAAAGATCTCTCTGAAAGCATGTTAATTATTAACTTAGACAACATTGTTGGAACTTGTAATGTGGTTGCGCCAACATTCTAATATGATTGACATTCGTTCCTAGAACCTTCACTCCCTTTTCCCGCACATACCTCGTGTGTATGAAGGAGTGAATGAAGCATTCACTCCGCCATTTTTCGCGAAGAACGTTACTTCCGGATTGAACCGCTCCGCTAACGCATGGCGGATAGCAAGCTCCGCTAAAATTAATGAAAACTGTGTAATAAGACTTATAAACGACAATTATTTGTGTTTGTGTAACGTGTGAGGACAGTAACTGGAAGTTCAGCTGCGCCTGAACCTGGATGAGCTGGTGCACCGGCGAAGACGGCGAAAGCACGTGTCTCCCGTAAAGGTTTGTGCATCCCTCCCTAATTACTCAGGTTGTATTCTATCGTCCAGAACTCCTAGCAACTCGAATTACCTGTCTTCAAGCGTCTGTCAATCGTTTATACCGCACCGCAAAAATACAGTCCACTAAATTGGCCACAGCGCCACCATTTTCTTTGGTCCCTCTCACCGGATAGTTAGGTATTTGAATTAGTTACATATTTGTTATAGTTATTGTATTAGTATTTATTCCATAGGGAATAAACGCACCGCACCGCAGTCATATACCTAACGCAATTTGTTGTTTGTTTCGCTGCAAATCGTTCATCTATTACCTGCGTACGTAAGCAGTACTTACATGCGTAGATATAGATCGCTCGATTACTTATTCATTCGGAAGTCAAAAAGTATTAGAATATCAGAAACAGAAACACAACGTCGGTAGTCGTAGATTTCTCCCGCAGTTAGTTTTATCTACCTACCCACTTGTACTTAGATATTGCCCGCGTCACTGTTCTCTGCCGCTAATTAGCAAAATTAACTTTATTTTGTTTGTTGCCCGCTCTGATAGTGAGTGTCATAATTGTTCACCATGTCTCCAAAGGTCAACAAAGTTGAATTGAAACTTTTATATGCTAAAAGAGACATGCTATTTTCCCGCGTGCAATCTATTTGTGATAATGCACTTAAAACGGGTGATCTAGCCATTAGAGATTCGTTCTTATGTTCAGTAGAAAACTTGAATAGTTCGCGAACGGAGTTTGAATCCGTAATTCACGATATTAACGTTTTAGAGTTAGAATTAAATCCAGAATACGCTGTGAGTTACCAAGCTTTGGCGTCATTTGATGATTTATTCTGTCGCATTAAACGGGTCGCGAGAAGCTTGGAGACGCAGTCTGTCCATCAGAGCCCGGCAAATCACACTCGCGATCGACCAAGATTACCGCCCATTCAGATACCTGAATTTAATGGTGATATTCGCAATTGGAATCTGTTTATAGATAGTTTTGAAAACACTATAGATAGGAACGTCTCTTTGACAGATCATGAAAAATTATACTATCTGGTTGAAAAGTTAACTGGTAAAGCTAAAAATGTTTGTGCCGGCATTACTTTTAGTGCTGAAAATTATTCATTAATTTTAAAAACATTAAAGTCTAAATACGAAGATAAGAGATTAGTAGCTACCGCATATTTAGATCAGTTATTCGACTTGAAAAATATTACTGTTTGTAATGAACCTAATTTAGAGAGGTTTTTAGATACTTTTGCATCATCTGTTCGAGCAGTAAAGAATCTGAAGGTCGATGACCTCTGCGACTTTTTGTTTTTGTATTTGGGTTTAAAGAAATTAGATGGTGAAACTGTTCGTTTATTTGAAATGAACCATGGCAGTAGTAAACTGCCAAAATTCAATGATCTAGAATGTTTTGTTCGAGATCATATTAAAATATTACAACGCACTTCATCCAACCATGAAGTTACGAAGAAAGTAGTTACTAAGTCCGACCGTCGAACGGATGCGCCTTCGAAGTCAACACATACGTATGTGAATACCGCGTCTACACCTGTACAATCTATTTGTTCTTTGTGTAAAACTGAACATTCGCAATTGTACAAGTGTTCCGGTTTCTTAAATTTAACGCCTTATGAACGTTATAGGTTTGTTCGCGACAACAATTTGTGTTTTAACTGCCTAAGTGACAAGCATCGGGTTACGTCTTGTAATAGTAATCAAAGTTGTCGTAAGTGCCCTTCAAAGCACCATACTTTACTCCACAGGGAGAAAAGTAATAACAATGCCGCATCCAATGTGAGCACAGCTGGTTTATCAAACGGTGACACGTCGTTGCCGCAGGTCAGTGCGGACTCTGCGGCCGCTCAGCCAGCGCGCGCTGCCGCCGCTCCGCCAGCTCGCGATGTTGCCTGCGCGCAGACCGCCTTGAGTGACGTCACGTTGTGTTCGATGTCCGGAAGCAGTGCACGTACTACCGTGGTGCTCGCAACCGCTCACGTTATTGTTAGCGATGCATTAGGAAATCCGTGTCCTGTCCGAGCGTTGTTAGATTGCGCTTCGCAGAGTAATTTCTTAACAAAAAATTGTTGTCAACGCCTTGGGTTTAGTATTAATAACCAGCCAGCCCACTCAGTAGTTAAAGGGTTCGGTGGTTTAAAATCAACCATTCATGGTTCGATTAAAATTAAATTTGCATCGCGTTTTAATTCCGATATCTGTTTTGATATGGATTCGCATATAGTAGATAAAATTACGGAACAATTACCTACTGTCCCGGTTGACACGTCTTTGTTGACCAAGTTTAAAGACCTACCGTTGGCAGATGAATCTTATGGGGTCCCTGGAGACGTCGATATGTTGATCGGCGCATCGATTCTCCCGCACCTCCAGCTATCGCGTAAGGTTCAAGGTCATTCTTCGTACCCCGCACCGCACGCCCTAGAAACAGTTCTAGGTTTTGTTATTGTTGGTTCCGCACCCGCACGTTTAAATAGTTACTCGACTGTGTCACATTGCTGCACTGTTGAGCCGCCGCTGGAGTCTACCATCCGCAGATTCTGGGAAATTGAAGAAGTCAATGTCCCGCCTATCCTAAGCCCTCATGATAAGGTGGCTGAGGAGATTTATTGTCGCACGACTACTCGAGATA
Organism: Antitype chi; assembly: GCA_947359405.1. Lineage (NCBI taxonomy): Eukaryota > Metazoa > Arthropoda > Insecta > Lepidoptera > Noctuidae > Antitype > Antitype chi. Next base: position 22,849,614 of record OX375814.1, read on the forward strand.
ATGATGGTCGTTATGTTGTCGCCCTTCCATTCAAGGAGGATATTTTTTCACTCGGTGACTCCTACGCTTCCGCTGAAAGACGCTTTTCTTGTTTAGAACGTAAGATGCAAGCATCTCCGAAGTTGAAGCAAGCCTATGATGATGTTGTTATCGAATACCTAGATAAAGGATACATCTCACCTGCGCGCACCGCCGAGACTGACGAGACTCGCGATCATCCATCTTACATCATTCCGCACCACGGAGTTGTTAGAGAAGACAAGCTAACTACTAAGCTTCGTGTGGTTTTGGACGGCAGTGCTAAGACTAGCACTTCTGTATCGCTCAATGATATTTTGTATTGTGGTCAAAACCTTCAAGGTAACTTGTTTGACATTATTGTAAATTTCCGTTTGTTTGCTGTCGCGCTTTCCGCCGACATAAGGCAAATGTTTCTTTCTATTGGTATTCGCGAATGCGACCGCAGATTTCAACGTTTTTTGTATAGATTTTCGCCTAAAGAACCTTTGAGAGTTTATGAGTTAATCGTGTTTGTTTTGGGCTTAAGTCGAGTCCTTTCCATGCTCTTCGCACTATCAAGCAATTAGCCGCTGATGAGGGTGAAAGATTCCCGAAAGCGAAAGACACTATTGAGACTGGGCTATACATGGATGACTTTGTTTATAGTGTCGCCAGCGAGGCAGAGGCCGTTGAGACCGCCGCAAAAGTAATAAGTCTTATGAAAGCCGGTCAGTTTGATCTTGTGAAGTGGACTAGTAACTTGCAGACAGTTCTAGATTCGATTCCACTATCACACCAGTTATCTTCGGTCAAGGAATTTGAAGATGATGATACGCACAAGGTTCTAGGCTTAAGTTGGTCACCCGCGTCGGACATGTTCAGTCTTAAAGTTAGTTCGACTCCGCAAGTTTGTACTAAGCGCATTATCCTGTCGTGTGTAGCACGTATATGGGACATTATGGGATTTGTAGCTCCCGTCGTTTTATATGCCAAGTTGCTTATAAAGGAACTTTGGCTTTCCAATAGTGATTGGGGCGACCCCGCGCCCGACAATATTGTTAAATTGTGGGCTCGCTTTCGGAAGGAGCTTCCATTGCTCAATAAAATAAAAATTCCACGTCATGTTGGTATATTCTCAGACAGTATAGTTACTGTTGTAGGCTTCGCGGATGCCAGTGAGAAGGCTTACGGGGGAGTAGTTTATTTTCACGTCTTGAATACTTATAAGGTCTCGGTTAGTCTTATAAGCGCTAAATCCAAGGTCTCCCCTCGCAAGGTCGTTTCTCTAGCGCGCCTGGAGCTGTGCGCTATACTTTTGTTAGTGCAATTAATCAGCTCTATTGTCAATGCTTGTAGGCACCGCATTATTATTGATAGAATTATGGCTTTTTCTGACTCTACTGTTGCTTTGTGTTGGACACATTCTTGGCCCCATCGCTGGGACACATTCGTCGCTAATAGGGTGGCTAAAATTCAGTCCGAATTACCACCACAAAATCTCTTTCACGTTGCTGGCACAGATAATCCCGCCGATTGTCTCTCCCGTGGATTGCTCCCTTCTCAAATTTTAGATCATCCGCTGTGGTTCTGCGCTCCGCCTTGGACTCATAGTGTGCTTGAAGAATGGCCGGTTAGGCCATTTAATCCAGCTTCCGTTTCAGAACCACCCGAGGAGAAGAAGCATTCGCTTGTAGTTTCGGTTCCACGTGAAGAGTCGATTATTTTTTCGTTGTCTAATCGCGTCTCGTCTTGGTCGAGACTTTTGCGTTGTGTGGTGTATGTCTGTCGTTTTCTAAAACTGTTACACACACGCGGTAATGTAACCGCCGCTGATCTGGATAAAGCAGAGTCAGTCGTGCTTCGTGAATTGCAGAGATTTTATTTCGCTTCAGAATTTAGTAGTTTAGAGTCCCATAAAACTTGTAGTCGCGCTTTTCAACATTTGAAACCTATTTTGCAGAATGGTCTCATTCGAGTAGGTGGTCGTTTGAGAAATTCCGATTTAGGATTTGAGCAAAAGCATCCAGTAGTTTTGCCCCGCAAGGACCATATTTTAGATTTGATTGTAGATTATCATCATAAGGTGAATTGTCACGCAGATGCGGATTTGTTGATGGCTATCCTTAGACAGAAGTATTGGATACTTTCCGCTCGCAATTTGATTCGCGCCAGAGTGCACAAATGTGTGCCCTGTTTTAAGCTTCGCCCGCGCTTTATCGCGCCTGAAATGGCCGATCATCGCTCTTGCCGTGTTGTTCAATCCGCTAAACCTTTCGTACACACCGGTACCGACTTCGCCGGCCCGTTTAGGGTAACTATTACCCGGGGTCGTGGTATACGCTCCATGAAAGCTTATGTTTGTCTATTTATTTGTATGACAACTCGTGCTGTTCACATAGAATTGACCGGTGATTTAAGCACGCAAAGTTTTATGTCCGCTTTTAAGCGTTTTTTGTCGCGCCGTGGTCCCGTCAAACGTTTATATTCGGATAACGGCACTAATTTTGTAGGAGCTCGCCGTTGTATCTCGGAATTACACGAATTATTGCGGTCAAAGTATTATCAGAGTGAATTCGCTCATGTTTTGGCCGAAAATCGTATTGAATGGCATTTTAATACGCCCGCTGCTAGTCACTTTGGTGGTAATTGGGAGGCTAATATTAAGAGCCTCAAGTCGCATCTGTTCCGCGTCGTAGGCGTACAGATTCTCTCTTATGAGGAGCTGAGTACTGTACTCGCTCAGATTGAGGCAGTAATGAACACTCGTCCACTGTGTCGAACTTTATCTAGTGACCCGTCGGAGTCTTTAGCTTTAACGCCGGCTCATTTCTTAACCACGACTCCTCTTAAGTTTTTTCCCGCTATGGATGTTGATGAAGACAGACTGCATCTCCTAAAGCGTCACGCTCTTTTGGATAGATTAGTTCAATCCTTTTGGAGGCGTTGGAGAACAGATTATTTGCACACGCTGCAGTCGCGTCAAAAATGGAATACTCCATCGAATCCAGTCACCGCTGGTACTGTGGTAGTTTTAATGACCGAGAATGCGCCCCCTCTACACTGGCCTCTAGGTGTAGTGGAGGAAGTTTTCCCTGATTCAAAGGGAGTAACGCGTATAGTTAGAGTCAAAACCGCAACCGGTTCGTATTTACGTCCGGTTATTCGCCTCTGTCCTCTGCCTAATCAGCAGCAGGTTTCAAATTAGTTTAGTAGTTATAGTAACGCATTATATATAGTTTAGGAATAGGTTAGCAGTTAGAGGTTACAACTAAATTTGGTTATTTGATTAGTTTAGCTAATTGTTTTTGAAGGTAACCCTTCAAACCGGGGGGGAATGGTTGCGCCAACATTCTAATATGATTGACATTCGTTCCTAGAACCTTCACTCCCTTTTCCCGCACATACCTCGTGTGTATGAAGGAGTGAATGAAGCATTCACTCCGCCATTTTTCGCGAAGAACGTTACTTCCGGATTGAACCGCTCCGCTAACGCATGGCGGATAGCCAGCTCCGCTAAAATTGATGAAAACTGTGTAATAAGACTTATAAACGACAATTATTTGTGTTTGTGTAACGTGTGAGGACAGTAACTGGAAGTTCAGCTGCGCCTGAACCTGGATGAGCTGGTGCACCGGCGAAGACGGCGAAAGCACGTGTCTCCCGTAAAGGTTTGTGCATCCCTCCCTTATTACTCGGGTTGTATTCCATCGTCCAGAACTCCTAGCAACTCTAATTACCTGTCTTCAAGCGTCTGTCAATCGTTTATACCGCACCGCAAAAAATACAGTCCACTAAATTGGCCACAGCGCCACCATAATGAGTTCAGCTTTTGTTCTAGGATTGATACCAGGACATTGTCGTAAGCTGAGCTAATATCAAGGAAAGCAGCAATTACAGAGTTATTAGAAAAGAAGGCTAAACGAATATCAGTTGTGAACACACTAAGGCTGTCTATCGTACTTTTACCTTTCCTAAAACCAAACTGTGATGTAGCTAGTAAGTTTTTGCTTTCCAAAAACCACTCCAAACGATTCTTAATGAGATGTTCAGCAATTTTAGCAAGAACTGTAGAAAGTGCAATCGGTCGATAAGAAGTAACATTAGAAGAAGGTTTGTTTGGTTTCAGAATAGGAATAATTGTTTGAGACTTCCAACTTGATGGAATGTTGCCAGATATCATAGCTGTATTGATGAGATTTAAATATATTAAGAGAACAGCGTCAGACAGATTAACTATAAATGAATATGGTATACCATCTTCACCAGGAGCTGAATCCTTAACATGTGAAAGGACTCCTTTCAACTCACTTAGTGTGAACAGGGAATTCAACTCAGAATTAGGAATAGGAACATAGGGAAAGTGCATTAAAGATCTCTGTTCTGGGACAGAAGGAGGAGCTAAATGATCCATAAATTCATTGGCTAATTTTAATGGGAGTTTTGAGGCTGTTGTGTCACTGAATGCTGACCTGAATCTCCTAATATTTTGCCATACTAGAGATGCATTAACTTCTGGCGAGATAGATGCACAGAATCTTTGCCAACCTTCAAATTTCTTTTTCCTAAGGAGCTTACGAGTTGTATGAGCAGCATCTAGGTATATTTCAAAATTGTGACGAGTCATAGTATGACTATAATTTTTTTCTGCTTCTTTTCTTTTTTTAATGGCCTGAGTGCACTCAGCATCCCACCAAGGTGGTGAAGGAATTTTGCCTGTAGCACCATTCTTAATAGGGAAAGTATTATCTGCCACCTCTATTAAAATTCTTGTTATTTGATCAGATAATAGCTGGGGATCATGTAGTTGTAAGGAGTTAGTTAAAGCAAGAATTCTTTCTTCTACACAATTTTTGTATGTATCCCAATCTGCATTTTGAAGTCTATACTTTAATCGTGGTGTTGGATTGCAAGCAGTTTGTTTTTTATGCGGAAAAGAAATGATTAAAGGGTAATGATCACTACCATAAGAAGACGGTAAAGGAGACCAGGATAATGTCGATGCTAACTCAGGTGTGCAGATTGAGAGGTCAGGGGCACTTATTCCCTCATCTGGATTCGATTGGCGTGTTGGGAGACACGTATTTAAAATACACAAATTATTAGAGTCTAGAATTTCTAATAACTTTTCCCCATAGTAATTGGAACTAGAACTACCCCAGGACTGATGTTGTGTATTAAAGTGGCCCATTACCAAAAATGGTTTAGGTAAAACTGAAAGAAGATTACTTATTTCAGAAAGAATATTTACAGTGGGACGAGAATAATATATACATACTAAACAGATTTTATTTACAATAGCAGCGACAGCAGATATTTCGTCACTGAGACTTGGAAGAGGAAAAGATTGAAAAGACAAGTTATTTTTAATAAGTATGGCGACCCCGCCATACCCATCGCTTCTGTCTGTTCTTAGACACGCATAGCCAGGAATTCTAAAAGAGAACCCTGGTTTAAGCCATGTCTCACAGAGAGCGACTGCAAAGGGATCATATTTGTTCAATATGTAGGACAGATCAGATATTTTATTCACAATGCTGCGACTGTTCCACTGGACAATCTTGGATAGATTTGGATCCATTATGATGGTTAAATAAGTTAGACAGAGTATCAATTACAGTGGCAACGTTGGACGGTTCAATATTATTATTTTTAGATAAGGTATTAATTAGCATGATTATTAAATTTAAAATTTGATTCTCATTATTATTTGTTGTTTTATTTTGGAATGCAACACCATTCCCTGACACAGAAACTTCATTACTGATTAATGCTTGATGAGCTGCCCGGTCATACCCCTTAGCTGTTTTTGGGGGATCCCGAGGTTTCAGGAATACCGTTTTTTTATGTGAGGAGACAATTGGTGTGTTACGTGATTGGGGTGAAGTTTGGGAAAAGAAAGAATTGTTAGTGGTATGTAATGGGGCAGATGTTACCACATCTGCATACAATTTTGAGATTGGTGGATGTAGTTGCGACGCTTCAGCATACGACACGCAGCTATGGGCCATATAATGCTTAATTGATTTTTGTCTCTCAAATTCTGGGCATTTTTTATTGATGGCGTAATGAATGCCACCGCAATGACAGCATTTACTATTACTCTCGTCTTCAATACTGCAAGTGTCAGCAGAATGTTTCTCCCCACACTTGAAGCACTGAGGGTTCGACCTGCATTGTACCTTTGTATGGCCAAAACGACAACAATTAAAACATTGAATTGTCGGGAATGTATACAATTCCACTGGCATGGAATTGTAACAACAAAACACACGTTTTGGTAAAATTTGTCCGTCAAAGGTGAGCACGACTGTTTGGGATGGTTTCCACACAGGGGTCGGTTCGTGTATTTTATAATTGAGACGCCTTGCTTTGATGACTTTCCCGCATCCAGCGGGGACAGATATATTTTCCAATATTTCCTCCGGAGACCATTCGGTAGGTACGCCTTTAATAAGTCCAATACGACACACATTAAAAGATGGAACAAATGCCTTTAACTTCTCTTTGGCCAAATTTGGGTCATTTAAAAAAGTGTATGCATCTACGTAACGGGAGAAGCTTATTGATATTCTATTTCGACCAATGCGTTTTAGTGACCGTTAATGATGTTGTTGAACCTGCGTTTTTTAAGAAAATGTCCTAAAGTTATTGGGTGTAATGTTTGAGCCGAGTTTTGTGTATCAAATTTTTTTTGGATGTGTACAACGTATGGCGACAGGTCTGTGGCTTCGTACAAAGCCCTAGCAACCTGTGGCGCCTTCTGGGGAAGATCTGATTTTATGAGGTTTTCAATCTGGGGACCATCCACAGAACGTGGAGTGGCTTCTTGGTGAACTAAAATTGGATGTACCGGTACGTCTGTTGTTATTTTTGGATTGATTACTGAGTCATTATCACAATGGCAATTTGTTTCTGAATTATTATTTGTTCCAGTTGAGTGACCATTTCGCCTTCTTTTATTACAATTTTTACATATTTTGCGTGGAGCTCTAGTCCTTTTCCGCTCCGATCTGGTTATGGACGAGTCTGTATCCATACTGGATTCAAAAATTGTAACATTATAACCGACCGAGGGGACTGTGCCCCCCGGATCGGGTGGGTCATTGTCCATTGTGGACAGAAAAGATAAAATATAAAAAACTTACCCTAAATATGAAGAATTATATCTACAAACAATTGCAATAACTAATCTAATGAATATTTACATAAATCTACACAACTTATCTCCAATCGTAAACGTTTTTTATTATTTTTGTGAAAACGAAAGAAAAATCACGCCCGCCAAATTCGATGATTCCCGCGCTTTTTCTCACTTGTATGTTTGTCTGTAACCGACTCCTTAGAGCGCGACTTTGACCCACTTTAAACAGTCAGATTTCATTTAAACTTTGTAAACTTATCGAGGACCGATGACAATTCAATAATTAAAAAAAAAAAATGAGAAAAATGAAAAAAAGGGGAAAAAAACGTTTTTGTAGTTAGCAGAACTAAAAAATAAAATAAATAATAGTAAAAAAAAACTAAAAAACACGCTTTAAAAACCAAACTAAAAAAGAAGAAAATAATTTAATTCAATTAAAAAGCGTGGGGTGTTTTTTGAGGTATTTTTAACCGACTTCAAAAAGGAGGAGGTTATCAATTCGTCGGAACCTTTTTTTTTAATGTATGTTCCCCGATTACTCGAAGATGGCTGGACCGATTTGGATTTTGTTTTTTTTTTGTTTGAAAGGGTATACTTCCCAGGTGGTCCCATGATCATCAAGTCAGGATCTGATGATGGGATCCTGGAGAAATAGAGAGAACTCTTCAAATTTTATAGGCACACAAAGCGATTTAGGTATTTTTTGGAAGAGTACTTTCTCGTAGTGGTCTCATTTCAATTTGGTGACGATTTAATGAAGAACTTTGGAGATAGGCAACGGAACTCCTCAATAAATGATAGCAAATGGACTGGGATTGCTGAAATCTCATCTCTGACTATTGCTTACACCAGTTCATAACATAACATCACGCCGGTATGCTGTGAAGGGGTAAGCACATGTGACCCACAAAAAAGTGAAAAAAAAACTTTATCCAATAAAAAAAACAACCGACTTTCAAAAAAACACTACTAAGTGAAAAATAACTTTAATTTCGGAAGGCGGTGACAAAAAATTCAAATACCTACAGCTCAAAAGACACCGACTTCCGAAATTAAAGTTATTTTTCACTTTGTAGTGTTTTTTTGGAAGTCGATTGTTTTTTTTTTTTGGAAAAAGTTTTTATAAGTAATCAATTAATGTCAAGCACCCCATGCTTTTTAATTGAATTAAATTATTTTCTTCTTTTTTAGTTTGGTTTTTAAAGCGTGTTTCTTAGTAAGTATATTAAACTATTATTTTTAGAATCGAAGTTTAAAACGTGATCAAAAGATATGAGAAGAATTTTCTTTTAAAGGTTGGAATGGAAATCAAAAAAGTTTTTAACCGTAGCGGATTTACGCTACACTAACTAGAGTTTTGTCTTCGCTACGATTTTACTATTCATTAGGTATGCATGGAAATATGTATAGTTTATGATACTATGATGATTAAAAAGAGTGTCCATGGAGTTTCTTGCCCGTTCTTCTCCATAGAGATCTACGTTTTGGAATGGGCAACTAGCTTCAACTTTCCAACTGGTCGACTTTTTGACAATTCAAAAGTGCCTGTAAATGGTTTAATTGAAATAAATGCTTTGAGTTTGAGTTTGAATACAGCCCTAGAGTTAGTAAGTTATTAGTAGTTACAGATAATTCAACTTTTAACGCTGATGTCATTCCAGCGAGCAAAAGGAAGTGAGACTCGTGGCAGCAGGCGCAGGCGGGCCGCGGGTGTTGCTCTGCGTTGTTTAAACTAACGACCGAACTAATAATAGACGCGCGTCTATTGTTACTTGTGTGTGTGTCTGTTTGCGTGTGTTTGTGCCGCCGCCGAGCCGCTATCTGTAGTCGCGAAGCTTCCGCGGCTCGCCGGACTCGCCGGCAGTGCTGAGTGCTCTGCGCCATTACACGGTACCTACATACTGAGCGCCCGCTGCTCCTGGCTCGTCCTCACTCATCAGGAAGTCCCGTGGTGTCTGTGTCTATCATCTGGGCGCCTCCGCACTCCACTCAGTGACAGCAGTGCTCTAGTGTGCTGCTGTAGTTTCTCTGTCCCAACTGCAGGAAATAGTACCTTCCTGCTACTCCGCATAAACGTGCATTTGACTGGGTAAGTAACTGGCTTAACTAATCAATGTTATATGAAATATTATTTATTCGCTGACATACAATGCACAGCCTCGATGAGACTAGAGGAACCACTGCGTTTTAGCACCCGGCGCTTTTTTATAGTACTTACCTATTATTTTTAAACCCCAAACTTTGCAGTTTTGCAACAGTGTGAGGTAAAGTCGCCGGAGCCCCGCTTGGCGGCGCTCCTACTTCTGCGTGGTTTAAAAAAATCGAGGTGCCCCAAGTCCATAGTTGCAAACAGGATTACGATCGCTAGACGCTCTCTGTACATACGATGAATGACAACTGTCAAACGTTAACGTCACTTTACATTGTATTACGTTTCGATAACCACGATCTATATATATCGATATATATATATATATCGATCACGATAAGCACAAATAATACAAATGAAGCTATAATATTCTTCATTTAATTAATTATATTTTTGCTTCATAACAAACGTTTAAAATTTACAATATTTATACTGAAAACCATTAAAATCCGCTGTCACGTTGTCTGAATGTAAAACGGAACAACCTAGGAGAAGAAATTCGTACACTATCTGTGGTAGAATGACGATTTTACTATGTAAATAAGTTGAATGAAGTTTTTGGCGGGATCGGGATGGAACATGTCGCACGAATTTTCATTTTCATGAAATTTAGTGAAGGTGAAAATAAGTGACTAACATGGACTTTTCGTTTTGCCCCCAAAAACCCTCATTAGGTTGTTGTAAAGTTGCTACCGCTTTACAATAACTTTGTCTTGACTGACTAAACACTACTGTCATAGTCGTGTTTTGTAACTTCGGGCCCGATATCGGGCCATTTACTTGATCGAAAAGAAAAATTACTTGACACTGGCAAACCGTGCGAAGCCAAAACCCGAGAAAAAAAATTAGTTCAATTTCTGAAACATTCAGATTTTATTTATCATAAAAATAACTTTAATTTCGGAAGTCGGTGTCTTTGGAGCTGTATTTGAATTTTTTGTCACCGCCTTCCGAAATTAAAGTTATTTTTCACTTTGTAGTGTTTTTTTGGAAGTCGGTTGTTTTTTTTGGAAAACGTTTTTATTTTTCACTTTTTAATGGTTCACATGTGCTTACCCCTTCACAGCATACCGGCGTGATGTTATGTTATGAACTGGTGTAAGAAATAGACAGAGATGAGATTTCAGCAATCCCAGTCCATTTGCTATCATTTACTGAGGAGTTCCGTTGCCTATCTCCAAAGTTCTTCATCAGATCTTCACCAAATTGAAATGAGACCACTACGAGAAAGTACTCTTCCAAAAAATACCTAAATCGCTTCGTGTGCCTATAAAATTTGAAGAGTTCTCTCTATTTCCCCAGGATCCCATCATCAGATCCTGATTTGATGATCATGGGACCACCTGGGAAGTATACCCTTTCAAACAAAAAAAACAAAATCCAAATCGGTCCAGCCATCTTCGAGTAATCGGGGAACATACATAAAAAAAAATTAAAAAAAAAAAGGTTCCGACGAATTGATAACCTCCTCCTTTTTGAAGTCGGTTAAAAAACTAGCCGTTTGCACAGTGTGAAATTTTGCGAAAGTGTTTTACTTACAGACATGTGTAGGTAGGTACCTACGCTATAAAATTGTGAAGCACAAGCAGGCGCTGAAGCGAAGTGGAGCCAGTCTAGATTCTAGAAGCATGAAATTTTACACAAGATTTTCTTGAATAGGAAAAGCGAGCACTAAAGTGGTTTAAATTACATTATCTAATTTGTAGAAACTCTAACTAGGAACACTCTAATTAGGAAGTCGGAAGGTAATGATCACACTAGACTATATTTAATTCTAAATCGGACAGAAGAAGGATTTTTGAAAATTTACCGCATAAGGCTAAAGGGAAATTATAATGGGAACAACAAAAGTGTTCTTAAGCACCTGCAACCTAGCGTCTTTTTTGTATGCAGGCAACGCGTTCATAGAACAGCTTTTATTAAATTAATTCATCATCTTTACTATTCCAACCGAAAATAAAAAAAAACTAGCTTCAATTTTTACGAGCTACCTCGCTCACTCAGAGCAAGCGATAAATATATTTACTTCTGAATTGATAACTCAACGACTAATAAATAGGCAACTTTGTATATTTTAGAGATTCAACACCTGTTGATATAATTAAAGAAAAACAGTTTGAAAGATATGGGTATTACACAAAATGGTACTTATGTACATCCAAATGGCTAATGCTATCATTTAGGTACCTACGAGATCTTTAATAACAATCACTCACTAATTAATTAGTATTTTATAAACATAACAAAAGTAGTACAGATCCGTCAGATATGCTTACGGCTCTATGCCTCCAAATCGACTGACTCTTTTAGCAAATCGGTAACCCCACTGAATGTTTCCCCATTTTAAGGCCCATAGTATCCTCATCTCCCGTCTGAATGCTAAAGCACGACTGCCGCCCGCGCCCGCGCAGTGCACCTCTGAGCCTTTATCTCAAAATGGGGATATTCCTTGGCAAATTTTGATTAATTTACAATTGTGCTCTTCTAGCGATTCTGTGGTACCTCTAACAATCTATTTTTCAGTGTGTTTTTTTTTCCAAATAACGAAGCCGTTTAGTAGGAGTAAGGAATAGAAGCCAAAATATTGCGTGTTGGAAAAGATTTTTTTACAGCAAAAGTATTAACCATACAAAAAAAGTACCCCCGGCAAAATGATCTATATGAATCTATAGCAAAATCATATATTTTTCAAATCTTCAAGACAAGCCGTTAATGAGCAGTACGGTTCATAAAGTGACCGTGTTACGCTACCAAACGGGACTTAGGCCCTTAAACGGAAGTCAATTCTCGGCCGGCTATTCGACCAATCAGAGCAGAGTATAGACATTACATACAATCATTTGACTAACTAAAATACATTAGGGCGTATGAGTAAATGTAAATACTTTAACCTGTTAAATTTAAACAACATGATTTATTCATTACTTATACAAAATAAATATACATTAATACCGATATTCTATGTAAACATGAATCCTGGGATCACTAGCGCAATGTGTCGCTTGTGAAAATAAGTCTATACTTAAATATTATTTTAAGAAAATCATTACAGTAGGTATTATACAGAATTATTTTTTAGTCACCGTCCAAATTTTTCAGGGTGATAGTACCCGTAAAATTGAACAACTTTCTCCATGGAACATGGGTCGAAATATGAAAAAAAAAACCGGACCTCCCATACAAAATCGACCAGCTAACTATTGATTTTGCATGGGAGGTCGATTTTTTTTTTCATATTTCGACCCATGTTCCTTGGAGAAAGTTGTTCAATTTCACGGGTACTATCACCCTGAAAAATTTGGACGGTGACTAAAAAATCAGCCTGTATAAAGAAGATATTTATCAGGTGAGTCGGCGTGGCGCAAACGATGAGCGTGCGGCGCGCTTGCGCCTTGGCGAGGAGGCGCGGGCGCACGCTGCTGTTGGCGGTGGCGGCGCTGGCCGCGCTGCAAACTGTGCATCTGCCCGCGTCCCTCTCGTCCATCCACCACTTTCCCGCGCACGCGCCCAAGGACATCGCGCATTCACTCGCAGACTTTTCCAACCAGCCGGACGTGTGAGTACGACCATAGATAGTTGTCATGGCGCCGCTGTCAAGCCAAAAATGCAATGACGGCCACTAAGTGTGCACAGCACTTAACATTTTGTTTTATAATAGTATTGTAAAGAAAAACAATTAAGTCAAATAGGGTCAAGTGACAAGTTCGAGGCTTGACTGCCGGACACAGAGCTAACAAGTTCGAATGACAAGTTTTAACTTGTTCTCTCAATTAGTTTGTTTTCGTTGCAGTTTTCGCACTATACGTCTTGCGTGTTTTTCGTTTATGGATAAACTTGAATTGAATATCCTGCGGTCATCAAATTCTTCGTTTTGGATGAAATAACAGCTAAAGAAATTCATCCGAAGTTGACAAAATGATCTGTCGTCTATTAATCGTCCACCTCTGCTATTTGATAGACTAGAAATAAGGATAAACTACGTGTTCCCTTTCACCGGCTTCATAAGGTTCATAACTCATTTGTTGGTCTGGGTATAACCTTCCATAACAAGCTTCCCTCTTCCTTGCTAGATTTGCATTTTACTGCGTTTAAAGCTAAAGTAAAATCCACCCTTTGTTCAAAGGCATACTATTCTATCAACGACTACTTAAACGATAAGAATTGTTGGTCGCTGTGATTAACTCAAGACAATGTTTGTGTTCTTTCACCAGAATTAGCTTACCTACGGATAGGTTATATAATTATGTTAGTTCATATAATTGCTTATTTAATTTGACTGTATAATACAGTTCATTTTCATTTATGGTTGACTTATTCTACTCATTACAATGTTTTTTTTTTATGAGTAGTATTGCAATATGTAGGTAACTAGCGACCTTGACAATAGGGAACGTGCACAATGAAGGGTCTGCCATCTTGTGGCGCAAACCCGAAGTTTTCTCGGAATCATTACTTGAAATTGACACTTCACGTTATAAAATAATCTCAATAAAAAAGTGAAAAAAAAAACATAATTACTAAGCGGAAATGTATTGTTGTGTTTCTGGATGCTCGAACAATTAAAAAAAAAAAAAATTGGTGTCAAATGCTATCAATTTCCCACGGATATAACGGATAGTACTCACTTTCCATGGTTACGTGATAAACTACAAAAGTGGATAAATGCAATGTAAAGATATCTAGGGTAACTTGGTGAATCCTTTCACTTAGTTCTCTTCTTTCAGTAATAGTATAGTAAACTAATTCTACTAAAGTTTCTGCAGCCATCATTTCTTTTTAATCTTTTTCCTTCTAACTGTAAAATTTTATATAAAGGTGTGTTGGCTAATGATGGTCCTAAAGTATCTTTGGAAATAACCTGGGATTGTAAATCTGTCATTACACTAGTCAGTTTAGAGTTTTTTGGCGGTGGTGGAAATAGTTCAGAAATTTTCACTCCCATAACATAGCCACAGGGATGGCTTACCCCACTGTTGTGCTTCGCTGGTTTTCGATAATTATAGCACTATCTGGAGAATTTTTATAGTAAATTAAAGCCCAGATGTGCCTAGTTTTTGACCTTCGAACATATTTTGACCACGCTGATGATCATTATTAACCGGCCAGAACCCATACTTTATAATTTTAATCATTAGAAACGATATAAATATAATGTACAAACATAAACATAAATATTGGCAGCAACACAATGACAGGTCTGAATAGTTTATTCTTTTTACCACACCGTGGCTCTCGTGTCGGTTTGTGCTGCCATCTGTAGTTCGTGCACGTTCCCTATTCATATTATTCTTGCCGGTGCAACCGGCAGCAAGCTCGTCATGCTCCCTTAGATGTCACTGCTTGCGGTAGCGTTGGGGGTCGGGTTGCCTCCTTCCCTCAAATATGGCGAGGGGGGTAGTGGCTGATCTTTGCGTTATGCTCGTGAACGGGTGCTGCTCGTGGTGACTGGTCGTCTTGCTGACCATGGTTTTGTTGTTGTTAATTGTATTAAGTATTTTTATAAATTTTAGTCCAACAGCCCTAGTTTAACTTTTCTTACTTTAAGTTATAGCTACATTTGCTTATGCAAATGTAGCTATAACTACCCCATGCATGCCCGCCGCTTACATATGCAATTCTACATTATTGTAGAATTGCATATGTAAGCGGCGGGCATGCCCTTTATGCCTGGAGGCTTTTATTTAGATTGTAAGTTCTGTTTACGTTTTGTTTGATTTTTTTATTATTTTAAGTTTTCAATGTTTTGATGGTATATTGGCGTGTGCTAGCTGACATAAGGCAAATTTAATGTGTTTTTTTTGTGTTTCGTAATTTTAATTACCTACTATTGTATATTACCTACTATTGTTTAAATACCTATTGTATAGAATCAAGTTCTTCTAACTTAACAGACAGCTGTGCTGCTGCGGAGTTTGTTGCACTACTTCTTCTTCCCAGCTAAAGCACTAGGAAGTGGTGAAGAGCGGGCGTTTTGGGGGGACTGTCTTATGTAATTTTGACGTTCAAAAAGAGCTGACTCTCAGCCTAGTTTGAATAAATGACTTTTGATGTTAGTTTATTACTAATGACGACACACGAATTGAATGTCAAAACGTCTCAAACTTATTGATTTTCCTACTGAGTTTCAAAAGTGTAGTGACCGGTATAGTAGATAAGATTGATAGATAAGATAAGATTATAATTTACTTGCCCAAACATGAGTACAAGGCATACAACACAATTAATAGTCAGATGCAAGAGATGTTAATATTGAAAACAGATCATCACTTTTGCCTTAAACAATGGCATGCAAATATTAATACAATAATTACATTTATAATCAAGTCAGTGTCACTCCAAGTCAAACTATTTAAAAATTTAATAATAAAGTACTATACTTAAAAGAACATTAAAAAAACAATGACGGCACGGTTGGCGCAGTGGTTCAGCGATTGACTGCTGCGCTGCGTGTCGCGGGTTCGATTCCCGCACGGAACAAATATTTGTATGATCTGCAAGTAGTTGTTCTGGGTCTGGCTGTTTGTGTATGTGAGTTTAAATGTTTGTAAACGCACCCACGATACAGGAGAAATTCCTAGTGTGGGGCAACGTTTTAAAAAAAAAAATGATTCAAAAATAATTAATTGGTGAAACATAATCTTAATCTCTCATCTGAAACTCATTCAAGTTATAATAAGCTTTATCTGCTAGAAAATTAATAACTTTATTTTTGAATTGTACATCAGTTAACTGCTTCCAGCTTTTAGATAGTTTATTATACATTTTTGGAGCTATGCAAAAGACACTTTTTCGCATAAGTGACGTCCTATATTGATGGAGGCAAACTTGGGTATTGTCACGTCTATTACGAGGATATCGATCTGCCATGCGAGAAAAGAGCAGAGGATTTCACCTTAGAAATATTGCATTTTCTAATATATAAAGTGAAGGCAATGTCAAGGTTTTGTATTTTTTTAAATAAGGTTTGCAATTCTGAGTGGTTTCAAGTTTAAACATCGACCTAATGCAACGCTTCTGAGTTTTAAATATAAATTCACGGTCCGTCGAGTCACCCCAAAATATAACGCTGTATCTTAGAACGGACTCCACCAAGCCGTAGTATGCGGTGAGCAATGCATCTATACTAATTACTGCTGCCAGCTCATACAGAGCATATGGCGAGGTATTTATTTTCTTACTTATAGTCTCTATATGTGCCTTCCAGTTCAATTTACTGTCAATAATAAGTCCGGGAAATTTTGTTGTATCAACCTCGTCAATGTTATTATTATTATAGTTTATGTCTAGATTATTAATTAACGTCAAGGAGCGCTGACTATAGTGCATTTTAGTCTTATTTAAATTATTATTATTTAACCATTCTATGATTGCAATTAGTGAGTTATTAATGTCAGATGTATATATGTCTCGATTTTTACATGATATTGTAACACTGTCATCGGCAAAAAGGCTCATAGGTTGATTTATGGACTTAGGCAAGTCATTAATATATAATGTAAACAGGGAAGGCCCCAAAACACTTCCCTGAGGGACATCATACAAAACTTCACGTTCTTGCGACCGATATGACTCTTCCCGTTATGTAGTTATGTTTACCCTACTGACTTCCGTTATTAGCTTTCTGTTTTGAAGATAAGACTCAAATAGTTTTAGTATGTTACCCCTAATGCCATATGCTTCGAGTTTCTTAAGTAGAATGTTGTGCTGAACATAGTCAAACGCTTGAGTCATATCACAGAATATACTGCACACCGATTTATTTTGATCCATATTTGTATCACTGCGTGTAAAAAATAATAAATTGCTATATTAATGGTTTTTTTTTCTCTGAAACCTTATTACACGCTTTATATTAGCTTCACTTGTATGTTTGTTTGTGTGTTTGTTTGTATGTAACCGACTCCTTTGAGCGCGATTTTGACCCACTTTAAACGGTCAGATTTCATTGAAACTTTGTAAACTTGTCGAGGACCGATGAAAATTCAATAATTAAAAAAAAATGAGTAAAAAAAACACGTTTTTGTAGTTAGTAGAACTAAAAAATAGAAAATAAATAATAGTTTAAAAAACTAAAAAATACGCTTTAAAAACCAAACTAAAAAAGGAGAAAATAATTTAATTCAATTAAAAAGCGTAACCTGCGCGAAGACCTGCTCTCGTAACTTGTACAGTACCGCACCGAGTGGACCCAGCATGTTGCTGCGCCCTGCTGTACCTACGATGCAGCTGTACATTTCGCGTCTGCATCATTCCACGAAGATTGAGGAAGTTGTGCAGTACTTGAAAGTGAAAACCAACTGGACTCTGAGGGTCGAAAGGTTGAAATCGCGCCACGACGTCAACTTTAAGTCATTCGTGGTACGAGTTCCAACGCACCATCTACAGCACTGCTTGAAAGAGGACTTTTGGCCGAAAGGTGTCGTATATCGACGTTTGCGAGGACGGTTACGTGACACCTCGCAGCAAAACACGATGCCGACAACTTTACGTGTTTAGTAACAGTTTTAAGCTGTTTATTAATATGTATTAGTTTGTTATTATTGTTTAAGATTATTTTTGTGTATTTTATCTATGGGCCTTAGTTACCTGATAATAAAATGATTATTATTATTATAACGCTGTGAAAATAATTCAAGTAGACTAACTGAGCTGTATCGACGTTAGTGATTGTCTTACTTTTCTGATGGCGTAGGCGGCTGAACTGAGCCTTCCCGCTAGGCTTTATATGTGTGATCCCCACTGAAGTTTGGCATCTACTGTTATGCCCAGAAAAACTGCCGAGTCTACGGTTTCAAGCACCTTTTAATCTAAGACGATGTTGTGACCTAGATTTCTAACATTCGGTAAGGCGAACTTTACACATTTTGTTTTCTTGGCATTGAGAACTAGGTTATCTATCGTAAAAGGCGACGGAAGAGATTAAGGAGGCTTAATCGTGTGACCTCGGAGGATACGGCAAAGCTACAGGAGGAGAATTACTGTCTCCAATCCGAGGTGGAGGTTATCCTACGGGAACTTGCCGCTATAGAGCCGATTTGAGTCGGCAGCAAGAGCGTGCGACTCTTGAACCTCCTACTTCCTCTCCAGCACCTGGCTCAGCAAGCTGAGCTGGCTGCGGATATAGCCTAGACCGTCATGCTGTTGCAAGTACGTTGAAGTTAAGGGAGATTAGGTGTAATCATTTTTATACTGAAAATCATAGACGTTCATTCTGAGGCCGAGAGCTTTCCACCTTACCATAATTATGGTTTCATCGGACAAGGGGTCATAAAAGGTTTACATTTCTCTGGTTCAACAATATGATTAGACAGTTTCTTAACAAAGGTACTTACGGTTTTCACTTGCAGCATATCGTGGTGGGTGGAAGAGGACCACAGCAACTACACTACGTGGCGCTACTCAGTGCAGTTCGCGTGTGGTGCGCGCTGCGACGGGCACGCCGCCGTACTAGCGCACGATGAGCCAGCTGAACACGGGCCGCAGCATGGCTACACCGCTCGCCTTCACCACGTCTCGCTCGCGCGCCGCTCCTGCTCCAGCCTGCCGCTGCTGCCCTGGCCGCAGCTCTGCGGTATGATCCTCATATCAATATGTTGGTTGAACTTGTAGTCCAGTCATTACAACACAAAACACAGAAAAATCGGCTTCAAAAAGAAAATGAACCAAGAAAGCCAAATTTTGGATATTACGTGGGGGGTGGCTAGAAAAGCTTAAGTTCAAATTGTCGACCAAAATAACCTTGTGCAATTTCTGCCATCTTGAAAAAACCCTTAAATTCAGTTTTTTCATCATAACTCGGTTCATATATCGATCAAAAATATCAAAAATTTGGGGAGAAATTTTTTTTTTCGCTATTTACTTTTTTCTGGTGAAAGATATCGAAAAATGTTTGAAATAAAACTTGCTAAAAAAAAATCTTTTTTTTTTTTTTCTAAACATTATTTTTGCTGCATGAAAACTATTTCATCAATAAATTTCATGTAAGTATTTGATTTCTAATTTGGCTGGTTTATGATTTTTTTTTGTATTGCAATAATTCCCTGAACCATTTTCCATCCATTTTGACGTGTGGATGCAACCGAGCGAGCGGCTAAATGAAAACCGGGCACAGTTTTACTGACTTTGTGGCGCGCTAGAGGTCGTAATTTTTGTCGAAAATGAAAAATAAAAAAACGAATTTGTAGGTCTGGACACGTTCTACAAGTTTTATGTCGAACATTTTTCGATATCTTTCACCAGAAAAAAGTAAATAGCGAAAAAAAAAAACTCCCCAAATTTTTGATATTTTTGATCGATATATGAACCGAGTTATGATGAAAAAACTGAATTTAAGGGTTTTTTCAAGATGGCGGAAATTGCACAAGGTTATTTTGGTCGACAATTTGAACTTAAGCTTTTCTAGCCACCCCCCATGTAATATCCAAAATTTGGCTTTCTCGGTTCATTTTCTTTTTCAAATGTATATAATGACTGGACTAATTGTCACTTTAAGTGTAACACGGAAGTTCGAGAAGGCGCACAAAGATCAGCTTCAAATTATCTTTTAATTAATCATATTCAACAGATGAACTGGAACTGATTGCGATGATATGGGGCTCTGCGGTGGAGGGCGCGCAGCTTCAGGAGGAGTCGCGCACACGCTGCAGCGTGCTGAGCTGGCTGAGCGGCGGCTGCGCGCGCTGGCTTCGGGCGCAGCGTGACCTGCGCCTCGTGTGGCTGCGCACCCTGGACCGCTCACCAGCTGCACCGCAGTCCGCCTGAACGACACTGCACACCA
Organism: Antitype chi; assembly: GCA_947359405.1. Lineage (NCBI taxonomy): Eukaryota > Metazoa > Arthropoda > Insecta > Lepidoptera > Noctuidae > Antitype > Antitype chi. The sequence continues at coordinate 22,869,681 of OX375814.1, forward strand.
CTCTCAACATGATTCCTTATCTAATGCATATTTCAACGAGTGACCGAGTGACCACCTGAACGCGATAATGAATGAATTTATGTAAATAGTATAAAGTTCGAGTATGACAGAAACTCCCCAAGGCGTTACGTATAAAGTAAATATATCGGGTAACGTACCCCTAGCCACAGAACAGATCATCTGCTCCTAACCACAGAGTAGGTAGGTAATAGTACTGACGCGACGTCCCGTACTGTGAACTTCGTATCGAGTTGTTCTGTTGCCGTTGAGAATACGGAAAAATACTTATACAGTAATACTTATTTAAAATATCTACCTAGCTTAGCTAATTTTACATATCCTCTTCTAAAATATACATTTGCTTATTTTATTTTTATTGGTTACTGATCAACTCGAAATTAATTGAAAAAGGGTAACTAGGGTGCAAGAGTAGCTAGGGTGCAAGAGTAGCTAGGCTGCAAGAGTAGCTAGGGTGCAAGAGTAGCTAGGGTGCAAGAGTAGCTAGGGTGCAAGAGTAGCTAGGCTGCAAGAGTAGCTAGGGTGCAAGAGTAGCTAGGGTGCAAGAGTAGCTAGGGTGCAAGAGTAGCTAGGGTGCAAGAGTAGCTAGGCTGCAAGAGTAGCTAGGGTGCAAGAGTAGCTAGGGTGCAAGAGTAGCTAGGGTGCAAGAGTAGCTAGGGTGCAAGAGTAGCTAGGGTGCAAGAGTAGCTAGGGTGCAAGAGTAGCTAGGGTGCAAGAGTAGCTAGGGTGCAAGAGTAGCTAGGGTGCAAGAGTAGCTAGGGTGCAAGAGTAGCTAGGGTGCAAGAGTAGCTAGGGTGCAAGAGTAGCTAGGGTGCAAGAGTAGCTAGGGTGCAAGAGTAGCTAGGGTGCAAGAATAGCTAGGGAGCAAGAGTAGCTAGGGTGCAACAGTAGCTAGGGTGCAACAGTAGCTAGGGTGCAACAGTAGCTAGGGTGCAAGAGTAGCTAGGGTGCAAGAGTAGCTAGGGTGCAAGAGTAGCTAGGGTGCAAGAGTAGCTAGGGTGCAAGAATAGCTAGGGAGCAAGAGTAGCTAGGGTGCAACAGTAGCTAGGGTGCAAGAGTAGCTAGGGTGCAAGAGTAGCTAGGGTGCAAGAATAGCTAGGGAGCAAGAGTAGCTAGGGTGCAACAGTAGCTAGGGTGCAAGAGTAGCTAGGGTGCAAGAGTAGCTAGGGTGCAAGAATAGCTAGGGAGCAAGAGTAGCTAGGGTGCAACAGTAGCTAGGGTGCAAGAGTAGCTAGGCTGCAGGAGTAGCTAGGCTACCAGAGTAGCTAAGTTGCAAGAGTAGTTTTAGAATGTGGCCTTGAATAGCTTTAGATGCCAGCAACATATTATGTTCTAACCTGCCATTGCGGCATAATCAGCCTATACATACATGACATTTTTTTATCCAGGGCGCAAACTGTAACTATGGATAAAATAATCAGCTCTTTCATAGAAAAGTGCAATACCTACGCGGTCAAAATGTATGAAACAACTGATTTTTTTTTATAACTGACGAAAATTTTCTACGCTGAGGTGTCTAGAATGATATGCTGAATTCATGGTTACAGTTTGCGCAATGGATAAAAATTCATCCTGTATTTAGTAATTTCAGTTCATTAAAATGTTGTTCTTAAAAATGTTTTTACTTAAATTTTATAGGTATTGAGTGCGTTTGAGCATTACACAATAAAAAATCTGTTCTAATAAAAAAAACCGAGTTTAAATATCATCTGTTTTATCACCTTTACTTGCAAACTATTAATTGTAAAGACAACTCCAACTAATCCTAACACGCCTATATACAAGTCTTGGTGTAACCGCAAACTCAGCGAATATGCAAATGGTTTCGCATAGGTACTGAATATGCGAATACATTTGGGTTTCCTCCTACACTTGTTTACGAATCCATGTACGCAGTCTTTAGAGAATTTCGCTTCTTTTAAAGAACCTAGAAGAAAATGTACTTGGCGTCATTACCGTACGGTCAATCTGTTTCTATGGGATTTCTCTTTAGGATCCCAATATAGTAGGTTCATTCTGCAAGAGTTAAAAGAACTCAAACATGTTGGTTTAATTCCAATCCATGATTCTTATGAGTCCCTATCAATTTCGGCGCGTTACTAGATTAGGTAACTATCGGAGCGCAGTGTATCTGCGTGCGTTCGAACTATCATCACTGACAATCATAGTGTGCGTTGTCGTACATTGAGGCGGGAGGAAATAATCTTGATCCGAAACGGATATTATCATCACTATAGTTTTTACTCACTAGATTCCGTAATACTGGATGGATGTTATTGTGATTACGACGTGTTATGTTTACGTATCCTATAAAAATATATTTACCTAGCACGGATTCACTCCTACGACTTATGAAGTGTGACCAGGGCCTCAAGTCTGCTATTACAATAGTGTCAGAATGGTCTATGGTCTATCATTGATTTCATCATTGTTGATTTTGACAAGTTTGGTAATCTACTAATAAAATGGCGTCATTATGACTTTCCAATGGTCAGCCGCTGAAACTCCATTGAAAGAAATGGCATTTATTGGTAATCTCGTACATCATGACAAATGAATGACTGACTTAATTTACGAACTTCCTATTACTTTAGATTGCTTGTAACACTAATAAATAATATGTAAAAATATATATAAATGAAATCTGGCATGAATAAATGTTAAAATTTAGTAGTAGTTTTTCGAAAAACATTTCTACTATTAACGAGTTTTATAATAATGGCAATACGAAACTGCCATTATGACACAATTCTAAGAGACCATTGACCGACCAATGATCGACCAGTATGAATTTAACAGATTACGAACTTTTAGCAAAATGACAAATGAATGACAATGGTATCGTGTTGGAATGACGAATTTATAAAAATAGCAGACTAAGGCCCCAGGAGGCCGACGCTACATACTAACAAATTTGTTAAAAAAAGGCAATAGAACCGCAACCGATTCACAACTTTTAAGCGTTTTCTCATTCTAGTAAAACGAACAACGGTCCAGCTGCGGTTACGTTTTAGTTACGCCAACGATCGATTGAAACAATGTCAAAACCTATCCTACTAACAAAATCGAACATGAGCGTGACGTTTACTAGTATTCTACCGTATTTTACTATTATTTTAACACTAGTTAGAATCGAAACAAAGCTAAACTTTAGCCGTTCATCTGTCATAATTAGCGGTTGAACATAGGTTGGTAAATAACAACTTTTGCCGCATCGATCTACGATTGTTTGCTAAAAACATGATCATTTTATATGGATTTCGGATGAAGAAATGTTGCGTCAAGTGTACTTATGCAATAATGTTTTTGACCTTACGCGTCGTCAGGTTGTAATAACGAACCAATCTACCGATTCTCCAAAGACCTTGCAAAAGCTTTGGTTGACGAGATCAACCTCACATGCCCATCAATCTTCGTTTTGACGGTAATGATACGGAAACAAAGGTAAGTGCCATAGTGACTATCGTTTTAATATGCGCCAGTAGGTGTGTTACTCTAAGATAAGATAAAGTTAACTCACTCAGAGACTCAGATAACCTAACTTATATACAAGGTGCAGTTTTGGATCTGCAAAACATTTTAGGAGGTAATTATGTTAGTGATTCTCGACCCGAATCAACAATAAAATGGGCAGGTATTTTTTTTTCATTTTATTCTTATTTACGGAAATCGGTAAGTGTGAACTCCCCTTTTTAAAACGCGACCAATCTGTACGTGTCCTTAAACTGCGCTTTCACACACACAAACAAACGCAAACGACATTTCTTTCATAAATCCAAAGCACCAACCACCGCCCGCTCCCTCTCCCCCGCCACGCCCCCGCGGCCATCGCAAACGCATAAATCGGGACAATTTATTAGTGTATTTGATGACGCCGGTATGTGCATACGCTTGCAAATTCCGCCCCTCAAGTGCGCCTTCGATTAACGGTCGGGATAGGTACCTACTACCTAGTTGTAAAGATGACGGACCAATACTCCAATGTAGAGTTGGTGGAGATGGTCCGCTTGTATGCCATCAGTGGAGACAATGTATCTCGAGCCATCGAAATGTTCGCGGAGTTATTCCCCAATCGGCAACGTCCCTCACACAGGGTAATGCTGGCTGCTACGCAGAGACTACGCGATCATCGGCAGTTCGACGTTCCCCAGCATGCTGAAGGTCGCGGCAACGAAGGCCTGCCTGTCGCCTTGCAGGAAGATATCCTGGAATTCTTCCAGCGAGAGCCACGTGCAAGCACGCGGGAGGCTGGTCGACGGTTTGGAGTGCACCACTCCACAGTGTGGCGGCTACTGCACAAAGAAATGCAGCATCCTTTTCACTACCGCAAGGTACAGGATCTCCACCAAAGTGATAACGCCGCGCGAGTTACATTTTGTCGCTGGTTGCTGGAACACCAAGACGCCAACATCCTGTGGACGGACGAGTGTTTATTTACTCGAGTTGGCGTCTACAATGTTCATAACGAACACTGGTGGGCTCACCGCGAACACAACCCGCACGTGACTAAAAGGCACTCTTATCAAGTGAGGTTCAGTTTAAATGTGTGGGCTGGCATAATAGGAGACCAATTGCTTGGACCCCATTTTATCGATGGTCACCTCACTAGTGCCACATATCTGGAGATGTTGCAATACGTCGTCGAGGAAATGTTGGAAGAAGTTCCCCTGGGAGTGGAACGCAACATGTACTACCAGCAGGACGGTGCACCTCCTCACTACGGTAGGCAAGTACGTGAGTACTTGAGTGACAGGTTTGGCACCCACTGGATTGGTCGCGGTGGTCCAGTGGCTTGGCCTCCGCGTTCTCCGGACCTCACGCCCCTGGACTTTTATCTGTGGGGAGACGTTAAAAGATTGGTGTACACAGACGAAATCACCAGTGTTACCCAACTACGTGCAAAAGTGATCAGTGCTTTCGACACAATAAAAACGAATGTGTTTGTGTTACGTAAGCTGAAGGAAAATCAGCAACGTCGTGCTAGACTGTGCCTGGAGTGTGACGGTGGAAACTTTGAACAATATCTCCAGGTAACATAAGTAGGTAATTTATTTATTTATTTGTACATAGACAATAATTTGTAAATATGATGTTAGCTAAATCAACTTGATTAGTGTAAATAAGTTGATTTAAAAATTTTAACTACGCCAAAAATACCTATCAGACAAAATGAATCACGTAAAATCCCTAACACATGGGTACCTACCTACTTAACTAGCACAAATTATCTTGATGTATTTCTGTCGGTCCTCAGCCCGTTAAAAAGTAGGAAGGAAAATCTTAAATCAACCAATTTAATCAACAAATAAAAACCGTCCTTGGGGCTGAATTTACCTACAGAGCGCGCCGACTGCGCCGAGTACCTACATGCCTTATTATTATTATTAGGTGCCTACCTAAATCCCGCGCACGCGCTCGCGATCGTAGTTTCACAATGTGTAACAGGAACTGCTTACGTGCTTTGTAAGGTTTATTTATCTCCGCCTATCATTTTATTCATCAGCTGATAGGTAACTAACGACGCCAACGTGATCTTTTTTTGGCGCAGTTGTATCTACTTCCTACTATTATTATTTATCGTAATAGCCCAGTGGTTAAGGCTTTCTCCTCTCATGCATGAGGTTGCGGGTTCGCAACTGAGCAAGTACCATTGTGTTATTTTTTTAATTCATAATGATGTAAGTACTTTTTAAATTTATCTAGGACATCATTGAAATCCCGTGTTTCGGTAATCACTTAATTAAAGCCTTTGGTTCGAATTGATTTGTAGCTCTCGGATGGTCGTTAGGTACCACAGGGGCGGTACGGGTCAACGACCTTACAGCCCTGCCGTATGGTCGTTGGTACGGGTAGTCAAAAGCCAGAAAGTCAGACAATTAGTCTAACAAATGGGTATCGTGTTATCAAGTAACTGGTTTGTTGAGGTCTGATACGCAGTCGCCCTACGTGATTCACTGGCACTCCATGTAGTGAACTGCATACAGTTAAACTGAAAGCCGACCCTAACATAGTTGGGAACAGGCTCGGCAGATTGGCCACGGCATTGTAATGATGCTTAAAAATGAGTTATTATTTAGCGAAATTTAAAACAATAATGTAGGTACATTGTGATTTTCAAATTCGAACTACATCTAAGGTAAAATTATTTGCTATAAGTTGCTGTAGCTACAACAACTTGTACAGATCGCGGCACGTTGGTTGAACCTTCGATGCGCAGTAACAGATTTTCGAGTCTTAATCGAAATGCGGTATGACGAGCATCGCGGGGGCTCCCCGTAACCATAGCAACGACCTTCATTTTAGTTTAACGTACGTGCCACGTTCGTTTCATAGAAATGTGGGCGGATACTCGTACAGGCTGACGTCACTGGTCATCGCATTCACGCACACAGTGACATGCCACGCGATACATCGCAATGGGTGATTCTGTTTTTTTGAAGAGGGTTATTAAGAGAGTTATTCTGAAAAACAATAAAATTGAAAAATCGAAAAGAAAAAGTATTATTGATTATTTATTGACTTGGTATCGTATTGTTACATGATTATTTACGAGTCTCATAACAACCTCCTGAAATGTTTTGCAGGTTCAAAACTGCGCCTTGTATAATGCATTGTATCGTGCAGATTCTATAGAAAGTTTGAATCTATCGTTGGCGTAACTAAAACGTAACCGCAGTTGGACCGTTGTTCATTTTAGTAGAATGAGAAAACGCTTAAAAGTTATGAATCGGTTGCGGTTCTATTGCGTTTTTTTAACAAATTTGTTAGTAGTATCGGCCTCCTGGTCACACTTCATAAGTAGTAGGAGTGAATCCGAACTAGGTAAATATATTTTTATAGGATACGTAAACATAACACGTCGTAATCACAATGACATCCATCCAGTGTTACGGAATCTAGTGAGTAAAAACTATAGTGATGATAATATCCGTTTCGGATCAAGATTATTTCTTCCCGCCTCAATATACGACAACGCACACTATGTTAGGTTAGGTTTTTTTTTTTTTTTTTTTACGGACTAGTTCCGCCAACGTGATTGGCGCCTATTCTTTATCTTCAACCTCGTCCATACCAGTTCTCGCTTACATGCCTCTCGTACTTCCATGCTACATACTTTATCTTTCTGTCATCCATCTCCGTTCTTCCTGTGGGTGGGACTCCCACTTTTAACTACTTCCTATTCTTCTACTTTATTTAATTTACTACTTTATTATATTCTTATGTTTAGGGGATTAACTTACACAGGTTTTTTGTTTTTATTTCACACAATTAAAAGTCACTGGTTTACAAAATGCTTACCAATCTTAATCTAATTACACAATAATCATTATTTCTTTCTTACTTCTACTTATCATACAATTTTCTTATCCTACTACAAAATACTTGTTCATATAAATCTAACCAATTATGGCAATAACGTTCTTAACCTACTGCTTAATCTACTTGTAAATGTAATACACTAATTTCCTATGTTACTATTACTATATATACAATATAATACGAAACATAGTCGTCTTATCTTGTTCTGTTTCTTTTAATTACTTTTTCGGCTATATTCTCACAGTAGGCTAATAATTCGTTTCTACTATTACCCAGCATTATTTCGCCTACGGTTTCTCTCTGTACTCTTTTGCCTATTTGTTGTTCTAGGTTGTACCGTTCTTTTGCGTAGATTGGGCACTCTAAAATGAGGTGTGGGACTGATTCCGCTTTATCGGGGTCACAGTGGCACGATGGGCTCTCTTTACACTTAAAGCGGTTCAAGTATTCCGAGAACCCGCCGTGCCCCGTTAAGATTTGCGTGAGCACGCCTGTTGGCCTCACCCGTTGTACAATACGGTAGGCAGCTACAGCATCCGGAAGGAACATTTTCGTCACTGAGGCCGTCTCGCCAGACACATATCTCCGGTTCCACTCATCAAGCGAATCCAAACGGATTTGACGCTTGATGTATGAGACCGGACACTGGTCATAGTCCGGCTTCCTCCGTGACGACAATGCCGCCTCCTTAGCCAGCTCATCCGCACGCTCGTTCCCCAGCAGTCCAGCGTGGGCCTTGACCCAAAAGAAAGAAACATCTTTGTTCTGGTCCAACGCCCGAGTCAAATTTGCTCGTGCACGGACCGCCAGAGGGTGGAGGGAGCCATGGCTTGCAAGCGTCTGCAATGCTGACATTGAGTCGCTGTACACTCCATAGCTCGTCTCCTTGCGTCTGAGGATTACATCCGTTGCCTTGCAGATAGCTAGTAGTTCCGCCTGGTAGACAGTGCAGTACGCGGCGAGACTAAGTTTGAGGTTCTGGATTTCGCCTTCATTGTCCCACAAGGACAATGCAGCTCCAACCTTCCCCTCAATCTTGCTGCCGTCAGTGAATATTCGCACTGCCTGCACATTATGACTGTCCACAAGCTGTTGGTCTGCCAGGCACATGAACTCCAAGGCCATTTGTTTGGCAGGGTGAGATGTTTCTGCAAATCTTACCATACTCTCAATCACCCTGTCTCCTGGCACAAACTGGGACGACCCTCTTCTCGCCTCATACAGGGACGCTGCCTCTTGCACGCGAAGGTCTAGAGGCAGTATCCCAGCCAGCACCAGTGCAGCGTTGAGTGAGACTGTACGGTAAGACTTGCAGAGCTTCTGGACGAATCCTCGTTGGACAGAGCCTAGCTTCTTCCGTATACCCAACTTTTTCGTAGCGGGGGCCCAGGCTCCAGCCGCGTACGTAACTATTGGTTCAATCGTGGCCGTGTAAATGATGTGTATGACCTCCCTGTTTAGTCCCCAGCTTACTTTCGCCGCCCTCGCCAGTTGCTTATAAATTTCCGCCACCTTTATGCAGACATTCTTTGTGTGTTCGCTGAACGTCAGTTTGTCGTCTATGGTGAGCCCAAGCAGCTTCATGCTCCTGACCATACCAATGTCGACCCCAGCCATGCTCAGAATTGGGGTGTCGTACTTAAGCTTGTTGGTTATTAACATCGCACAGGTTTTGTGCGGTGCAAACCTAAGCTTATTTCTGACGCCCCAGCTCTGAACACGGGCGAGAGCCGCATTGGCAGCCCTGGAGACTTCAGCCGCTGTGTCACCATCCACTACCAAGACTACATCGTCTGCAAAGGCCTGCACGAAGTATCCCTTTCCTTCTAGATCTTGCAATAGCGGGTCCAACAGAAGATTCCATAGTATTGGACCACCAATTGACCCTTGGACACAGCCCTTGTTTGTCTCTCTTATGCATTCCTCCCCAGCATACCTCACTCTTACTTTTCTGCAGTCGAGGTAGCTGTCAAGTAGCCTCCTGGTATTTACCGGGCACCTTTCCTCAGCCAGCCTGACTTTGATTGCTGGCCACCAGGCGCTGTCGAAGGCGCCCTCTATATCCAATGACACCAGGACAATTAGCTTCTTCAGCCTCAACTTGTCCTGCACGTGCTTTATTAGCGTATATAGGGCGTCCTCGGTGCTCCTCTGGGGCATAAAGCCAAATTGACGAGTACTAAGCCGCGGCACAAGCTGCCACTTGATTCTCGCCACTACCATCCTCTCCAGGACCTTCCCCAGGACCGGCAGAAGACCTATCGGTCTGTACGACTTGGGGTTCATGTAATTTTCCTTGCCCGGTTTTCGGAGGACGACCACCGTTGCCTCCTTCCAGATGTCCGGGAAGTGTGCCAGTTCTAGGCATTTGTTGTATAGGGCAAGGAAAGCGTCCAGGTCCTGGTAGATCGCTCGACTGCAGATGTCCGACGTAAATCCATCCATTCCGGGGGCTTTCTTTGGATTAAAATGGCCCACGGCTGTTTTCAGCTCCAGCGGTGTAAATGGTGGGTCATGGTATTCATCATGCTGCCATTCATTTACCCGTCTGGCTGCTTCCCTAATGAGCCTGTGGTCTGCGTTATCCTCTTCCGCTGTGTCCTTTGGATAGAATGTGTCGGCGAGCAAGGCTGCCGATTCCTGCGGGTTCAGAAATGCACCATCGTTCATCAGGGTCAGATCTTCTTGTCTCCTGGTGGTCCCCCTGATAACTCTATATATGCCCTCCCACAGGCCTTCTCCGTCTTGTCTTTCGCAGAAATTTTTCCAGCTGGCAACCAGAGCTTTCTTGGCTTGGCACTCATACTCTTCTTTTGCTTTCAGGTACTCGTCGACGACCATCGCTCTCCGGACCGGTGCGGCATTGCGGATGCGGTTCTTCTTTGTAGCGACTTCCTTCCTCGTCGCAGCGAGCTCCTCGGACCACCACGGAATTTTAAGTTTTTGTTTACTATTAATTTTAGGGATGGCCTCTTCACATGCTCTGCCCATTAAATTTTGATAAGTTACTATTAAATTTTCCAATTCATGTTTATTCCCCATCCTATTTATACTATCTACATTAACATTATTTTCAATTTTATATTCCCCCATTTTAGATTTAAATTTTTCCCAATTAGCTTTTTTAGTGTTGTACTTCCTTGTTGTCCTGGTAATACTTATCCCTTTTTTCTTTTTTACCCTAACATTAAATATTATGGTGTTGTGGTCCGAGCTCGTTACCCCTGTGTCGACCAGCCAGCCGTCCACCAGGTCAAATAGGTCGAGCGAGCATGCCGTGACGTCCACGTGGCTCTTGTATACTACGCCACCTCTTACTGTGTAAAAAGTCGGCGTATCTCCTGTGTTCAGTACCTGAAGCTCCAACTCTTCCAGGGTCCCGGACATCTCTTCACCCCTGGGGTCTTCAATGGTGCTACCCCACCAGGTGCTCTTTGCATTCGCGTCTCCGCCTATTAGTAGTTTTCCGGTGCCCAGCTCTAACTTTATTTTGGTCAGCTGATCCAAGTAAAGCCCTATGGGTTGGTCTGGCTCAAAGTAATAAGAAACTACTGCGATTTCCCAGGCTTTGGTCCGGATCCCCACCACCACGATGTTATTGGTGGTGAGTTTCGGGTAGGGGATGACATCCAGGTCATCATCAAAGACGGCTATTGCCGCCTTAACCCTCCCGCTTCCTTCAACCTGGCACTGGTAGATTCTCGCACCACGGTAACTCTTCATACTCCTAGCCCCCCCCACATAAGGTTCCTGGATCAATGCCCACGCAATTGGTCGCTCACTGGCCTCTAAAAAGAGTTCGGTGGTTGCCAGTTCCTTCCTTTGTAGGTTGGCTTGGGCTACTACATATCCTCTGGTTGGGGTGCCTGCCCTGTCGCCCGTATCCACTTTAGCAATACGCTACCCTGGCTCTGGCCAGAACCTCACATCTCTTTCTGACTGGGCATTCGTCGCTGAATGCATTGTGTTCAAAGTTATCCAACTTTGAATGCACACAGTTACAGCATGATGGGGCTGTCCCGGCCATCCATTCTGCGCACTGCGTCCTCATGTGAGGGCCCCCACAATGACTGCACTTTTCCACTTGCTCCTTACAGAGCCGTCTTCCATGCCCAAAACCTAGGCACAGGGAACACTGGACCAGCGGAGTCTGGTCAGACACTCTGATCCTCTGCAAGTCGATGTAGACAGCCTGTCGATCCTGCAGCCTATTCCATAGCTTTGGGGAAACCCTGAGGACTACATGGTGAGTGTGTGGGTTCCGTGTCTTCTTCTTGTAAAGTACCTCTACCCGGTCTTCCTCTTTCGTAAGCTCTACGAACACATCCTTATTTTGGTTTCTAAGAGCCTTGAGGATGTCTTCGTCTTTGTTGTAAGTCAAGACGTCCCTCAGGATAACCAAAGGGTCCCTGTTTTTGACGTCTTCAACCTTCAACAGCTCCCCCACACTCGCCAATCTGTTCTTAATCCTTTCTCTTTCTTCTTCCGTTTTACATCCTAGTACTACTTTCCTGTCTTTTGCTTTCCGTATCCTATCCACTGTAACCCATCCCTCCGTCGCGTTGACTGCCTTTCTGATATGGTCGATGATTTCGTCCCCAGTTTCAGTTTCCTTGGTGGAGGTGACCACAATGGAGTGAAGAGCCGTCTGCTTTGGAGGTTGCTTTATAGGCTGACTTGCCGCTACACTAGCGTAGGAGAACTTCTCCATATGCTCTTCGCCAGTCTTTAGTGCCTCTTTCAGCCTATCTAGCTTCTCACTGTTATCCCGCAGGTTTTGGCTGTGATCCTCCAGGGCCTTTTTAAGAGACTCCATGTTTATCTCCATGCTGGAAACTATTTCTTTCTCTTCTTCTTCCTCCGCTTGCGCCTGTGTCCCCTTTGTTTTTGTTATGATTTTTGGGGGTGGGGCTCGTCCTTTCTCCTGTTCAGACTCTTTTATGAGCAAATAGAGCCGATCCGCCTGAGCCTTGACCTCTTCTTTAATCTCCCTTTTCGTCGTTTTGGAGTTTGTCATGTGGGCCTTTATTTTGTTCAGGCATATTCTGGCCTCCGCGACTCTAGTTTTTGTGGCCGGCGGACTCAGGAAGACAATCTCGAGGGATGGTCGCTGTGCCTTCTCCGGTGTTGACTTAATCGGCGTTTTTACAGCAGCTTCCGTCACCTGGTGCGTCACGTTACTTGCTGGCTTTCCAGCCTCCCATTCACCCACACTTTTCCTGACACTCTGTGTGGAGGATCCAGCCTCTTCTGTGGGGTTCGGGGGGCTTTTGTTTGCCAGGTTTGCTGGCTTCTTAGCGGGTGTGCGGATACCAAACATCTTATTTGGATTCGGTTTCGAACTAGTCCGACGTCAATGAGGTATTGTATAGAGTACCCCTGTCTAGTGTAAATAACAAAACAAACAACAATAACGGTAAAATAAATAACAACAAGCAATAAAACAACAAATAAATAGATTCTAAAGAATCTTGTCAGCTGTACTTTAATATTTTTTATTTCGGTTTAGGAACCTACTAGTTGGCGTACGCGGCTGTGAGGTAACAGGCGCTCTCCAGTGAAATCTACTAATAACCTAAATGGTAGGTTTTGTCGTCGGTAGAATGAGATATGATAATTCCCACAGATGACTCTACCCGCGCTGTGCTGTTTACGATCCAAACAATCTACGCTGAGAAAGGATGTGGAAAGATAATGCGCTGGTCAGTACTTTGCTTGTCAATGCCTCTGTGAGAATATAGGTCCGTTCAGTTCAAAGTTGTCACAGCTAAGTATTTATAGAGACTTGCTCTGTCAATTATTCTTAAAATTAATTTTGACCGCTGTCTGGTGTCAAACCCTAGGGCTGTCAAACACAATAATTTAGCTCTATGTAGAGTCGATCTCTACTTACTAAGAGACAGGTCTCGCCGATCTCCTTCCGATGAGCCCAAACACGGCTACTCTAGCCCTAAGGACCACCGAGATATCGCTATCCAATTTTTGGGTTGCCAATCCAAGATGGCGGCTGGTAATCGGTTATCTGAGGTTATCTCCGGGGTCGTTAGTCCAAATATCACCGTGCTTGGACTCCCCTGACTGAGCCCAACATAAGCTATCCTCCGGTGTAGTTTTCAGGCCGAAAAACTTCGGGTCCTGAAAACCGCTGAAAAGTTGCTAGCAAGGTAGGGAAGGGTCATCCAAAGTCCCCAGAGAAAACCCGAGCTTTCTACGACCCCCGGTTCAGGTTCTGTTTGAGTCCAAAGATCGTTTGACAGTTAGCGAACTGTCAATGTCAATTTCCAAACAGGGCTAACTTCCCCCCCAGTGGTCGCAAAACGCTCGTGTTTGGGCTTTTCTGGCTTGGCTCCTCCCACTCTAGCCCGCAAAGCAGTCTCCAGGGTCCCGAAATCCCTCGGCACAAAAACACTTAAAACCTAGTGGGTAGGGTGGGTACTATCGTCCCAACTGCACCTAAGAAAACGGCAGCCTTCTACGACTACCGAGTCCAGAGCTAAGTAGAGTACAAGTTTTTCAAAATGGCGTCCAAAATGGCGGCTGTTTTGTTAACTTTGGCTACTATGGGCCAAAACCAGTCGAGTTTGATCTCTTTGGATTGGGCTTGAAGAGCCCAGGCCAGATCTTGCAAATTATATCCCGAAAAAACAACCCCCGATTTATACGAGCCAAAAAACACCCCAATTTCGACTAAAACAACGACTGTACAAAAACTTACAGACTAAAAATGTGTCACTCTTACAATTAGTGCTATAATTATCTTAAACTATTTTTAGCTAGTGGTTACTGAGATGTTGAGCCCCTATTTGGTACCCCTCGTGTCAACCCTTAAATTTTAAAAATTTCTAATTCGATAAATAAAAGAGACAATTTCCTGAAATTTTGTAGTTATGTAGAAGTTATTAGGGCCCTTTAGATGAATTAATAAAAATGGGGGGTTATCGCGACAAATAATAAAATATGAATTTTTAAAAATTTCGAAAAAATTTAAAATGCTATATCTCAATAACCACTTCACCTTTTTGGTTGCTTGAAACGCCGAATGGTCCCAATCGACGCCCTCCTTCGAAGCCGCTCGGTGCTATTGGCCACACTCAACTGGAACCGGTACCACGTGGCCACGTGGCGAGGAGTTTTTCCCAGTTTTCTCTGAGCGCGTGGCCCGGAAAAATCCGGAAGATGCTCCAAGTTGTAGGCCTCAATGAGGCGCACCGCCTGGCACCAAAAAATTGTGGTGTCACCGCGCTTATTCTCGCAGCGTTTTAAGTTTTACGTCTGGAATTTTCACAATTTTCACTTTTTCGGTGATTTTTAAACTTTGCCGGGCACTTTCGATCACGCACTTTTCACTATCGGATAAACCGTATTTTTCTGCACAATAAGATGGTAAACTCGATGATAATCGGTTAAAAAATACCACTTTTACGTATTTTAACAGAATATTTTTGCGCGGAGCAGCCTTTGGCACGTGTTATCGTCGCGGGGGGTGACCGCGGTCTCTGGTTAGGTTAGGTTAGGTTAGGTTAGGTTAGGTTGGGGTGCAGGCAGAAAACCTCCTCGTGTGCCAGATGGCTGCTCGTTCCTTTCGAATACGTTCGGGGGAAAGGGCAGTTTTTCGGGCCGGTGCACCCTGGGCACGGCCAATAGTCTCTCCACGTACATCTTACGGAGAGGGTATTGACTGTGGCGAATTTCTGCGGGCGGGGGAGACTTATGCTCCGGGGTCGGTCGACTTAGACCGCCCGACGGTTGCCTACTCACCGCTATTTTATAGAGGGTGAGTGGGACGTTTCTCCACATGTGGAGAAACATGGGCGGGCATGGGGGGCCCGCCACCTAGGAGGGCTTGCGCCGGGAGGGTTGTGGAAGTTTGTTTCCCATGGCCCTCCCATCACGGCGATGCGGGAACACCCCTGAGTTTTTAGTGGGTAGACTGTCATTCTGACAGGAGTCCCACATACCCCGTCTCGTCCCCCGCGAGCGGGCATGCATAAAGCATTTTCTCAGCGAGAAAAAAAAAAAAAAAAAAAAAAAAAAAAAAAAAAAAAGGTTAGGTTAGGTTAGGTTAGGTTTTTTTTTTTTTGTTTTGGCAGGAGTGGGAAATCCTCATGGACGCCCAGACTGCCTCACTAGTGACGCAGTCTGGGCAGTGCCGGACTCTTACCGGCTAAAACCCACTCCTGCCTGTGCTCAGTGTCCTCTGACATGATCAGAGATCTTATTGGCCTTCTTTCTGCTTTTTATCCAATTTTAATTTTATAGCTTGGATAGCTTCTTATCTTATTAGGCTAACATTTTACATGGCTTATATATTTTTATCATCTATATTATTATTTTTGTATTTGTTTTTTTTTTTTCTTATACCTATACTATTTTCTATTACCAAGTTAATATCTATACATTTGTTCCTATATGCTAGTCAATATATTATATACTAATATATTTATTTAACATAATTTTCTTATTCTATTTATTTCTATTTATAACTATGTTTGCTATTTCTATGATATATTTAATAAATGTTTCCCTTAATTTCTTATTTCCCAATAACTGTTTAAAGTTTTTAGCCACCATTTCACAGTCAAGCCTGTTTTCAATTTCAAGCCTTTTCAGGGCGTGAACAGGGCATTCGGTTAGAATGTGCTCCACCGTCTCGGGTGTGTTGGGTTGGCAGATGCACGATGAGTTCTCTTTGCACTTGAATCTGTTCAGGTACTCCGAGAACCCACCGTGCCCCGTTAGTACTTGCGTTGTTATTTTATTTGGTTGTATTTGCCGAACCACCTTGTACGAGTCTGAGACGTCGGGAAAAAATAACTTTGTCACTTTGGCTGTGGAGCCCTCTTTGTATCTTCGGTTCCATTCATCAATCGACCGCTTTCGGATCTGTCGTTTGATGAATGAAACCGGGCAAAGGTCATATTCTGGCTTACATCCCACTTCACGCGAATGGGGCACACACTGTCGAAGGCGTTGTGGTCCGTGCGATCCAGCTTTGCCGACACACAATTGTGGCATTTTGGAGACTCTTCTGCCAGCCGCGACGGACAGTCGGCACGCAGGTGGGGATCACCGCAGTGCACGCAGAGGTCGGCGGGCTTCGTGCACAGCTTCCTGCCGTGGCCGAAGCACAGGCAGCGAGTGCACTGCACCAGTGGAGACTGGTCCTGCACCCGCACCCGCTGCAGGTCGATGTGCACGCGACCCGCCATGGTTAGCCTCTGCCATACAATCGGGGACACCTGGAGGATGACGTGGCACATGTGGGGGTTCCTCGTCTTACGACGGTACTTCACCCCCAACCTCACATCACCCGCCGGAATGTCCCCGATTAGGTGACTGTTCTGCCTCTGCAGGGCCTGTGTAAGCTCCACATCCGTGTGGCAGGATAGGACGTCTTTAACAATGACGAGCGGGTCTTTATTTTTCATCTCTTCCGCCACCAGATTGCCAGCTCTCCGGATCCTTTCCGTCACTCTCGTGAGCTCCTCCCTGGTTCCAAAGCCCACTACCACCTTCTGGTCCCGCGCCTTGCGCAGTCGCTCTACCCTTGTGCCTTCATTGCAGGCATCGACCGCCGTCCTAAGCTTCTCAATGACCTCTTCACTCGTGTCCATATCATTCACAGATGATACAACCACCGAGTGAAGAGGCCCTTGGGTGTTCTTCTTCGGGCCGGCGGCGATTTCGGCGAAAGAGGGGCCTTGGCCCGCGACGAAGTGAGGGGCCACCTGGAGTTGTTCCGACAGGGCCAGGGTGTGTCCTTGGCACTCCAGCAGCGCCTGTTTGTGCTGCTGGAGGCCTTCTACAAGGCACTTCATCAGCTCTGTCGGTTCTTGTATGGCCGGATTTGATGGCGCGGCAATCGGTGTGACTGCAGGCGGTGAAGATGGAGCAGGTACGACGGGGACTTTGCTCAGCTCGGACTCTTTAACAAGCTCATAGAGCCTGTTTATAGCACTGAGCACCTCAGTCTTTATCTCGGTTTTGAGATTTCGCGAGTTGCCTAAATGAAGCTTAGCTTTATTTAGGCAAGCTCTCGCTTCCGCCGTGAGATTAGGGTACTTGGACTCGGGTCTCGCTGGTGGTCTTTCGGTGTCCCCAGGAACTCGGCGCGCTCCCGAGATGCTGGAAGTCGGAGGTGTTGTGACAGGTTTTGGGCTGACCAGGGACTTGGCCTGGGGCTCAGTTTTCCCAGCCTCCCATTCCCCGATGCTTCGCCTCACGCCAGGAAGCGAGGGTCCAGCCTTTTCTAGCGAGCGCGGCGAGGTCCCGGAGCCCGGCGAGCTTGCAGTTTTCTTGGCAGGTGTGCGGAACATGGCGCTGGTCAAGTTGAAGGTCAGGTTCATAGAGGGCCTGTCAGAGGACACTGATGATTACTTGTGTGTCCCTGTAAAGAGGGGACGCACAGAAAACAACTATAACCACGATAAAAATAAATACGTCGTCCTAAGGACGAACGACCGTCACGTCAATAAAACTCCTAAAAAAAAGGAGGGGTCGTCAAATGCACGCCAAATGACGTTAAAGCACGAAAATAGAAAAAATTAAAGTCTACAGACTTTCAAACAATCAAAAACTATTTAAAACAAATTTAACCCTTTTTGCCAAAACCAGAATCGTCCACCCGGCCACTAGTAACAGGGTGGGTGGGCGGGCAAAATTTTTTCGCGTTTTCGTCAATATTATCAGTCAGATGGTGTTAGGTAGCCTAATTAGGAACAACTCAGCTGAAAACAGCGTCAAAATGCGTCACCTGGAAGCAAAGTTATGACGATTCTATGCAAACTTGATTCGGTCAGGTAGATTTTTGTACCTACCAGCTATATAGAACAAACGAAAATTCTATGTAATAAAGTGGCTATATACGCTAGGCGCACGGGCGAGGTGTCGAAAGACGCGTCTCCGCGCGATCTAGCTAACTATGGCGTTACTGAAAATTGTGCTGAACAAAAATGTTGCTTTTCAGGTGAAAAACGTGAATTTTGAAGGAAATTTTTAACAAAACCAGGAATACCCACTACCCTATATGACTCGGACTCGCGGAACGCGCACCGGAATGCAGGTAAGGCAGGTAAGTATCTATTTCAACTAATTTAAACGGGATTTACGGGAAGAATTTTGAAATAAAAATTACTTTATGTTTCCTATACAAAAATTTGCATGAATTTTCTAAGTCTATGTGAGCGAGAAAATTTTTTCGCGTTTTCGTCAATATTATCAGTCAGATGGTGTTAGGTAGCCTAATTAGGAACAACTCAGCTGAAAACAGCGTCAAAATGCGTCACCTGGACGCAAAGTTATGACGATTCTATGCAAACTTGATTCGGTCAGGTAGATTATTGTACCTACCAGCTATATAGAACAAACGAAAATTCTATGTAATAAAGTGGCTATATACGCTAGGCGCACGGGCGAGGTGTCGAAAGACGCGTCTCCGCGCGATCTAGCTAACTATGGCGTTACTGAAAATTGTGCTGAACAAAAATGTTGCTTTTCAGGTGAAAAACGTGAATTTTGAAGGAAATTTTTAACAAAACCAGGAATACCCACTACCCTATATGACTCGGACTCGCGGAACGCGCACCGGAATGCAGGTAAGGCAGGTAAGTATCTATTTCAACTAATTTAAACGGGATTTACGGGAAGAATTTTGAAATAAAAATTACTTTATGTTTCCTATACAAAAATTTGCATGAATTTTCTAAGTCTATGTGAGCGAGAAAATTTTTTCGCGTTTTCGTCAATATTATCAGTCAGATGGTGTTAGGTAGCCTAATTAGGAACAACTCAGCTGAAAACAGCGTCAAAATGCGTCACCTGGAAGCAAAGTTATGACGATTCTATGCAAACTTGATTCGGTCAGGTAGATTTTTGTACCTACCAGCTATATAGAACAAACGAAAATTCTATGTAATAAAGTGGCTATATACGCTAGGCGCACGGGCGAGGTGTCGAAAGACGCGTCTCCGCGCGATCTAGCTAACTATGGCGTTACTGAAAATTGTGCTGAACAAAAATGTTGCTTTTCAGGTGAAAAACGTGAATTTTGAAGGAAATTTTTAACAAAACCAGGAATACCCACTACCCTATATGACTCGGACTCGCGGAACGCGCACCGGAATGCAGGTAAGGCAGGTAAGTATCTATTTCAACTAATTTAAACGGGATTTACGGGAAGAATTTTGAAATAAAAATTACTTTATGTTTCCTATACAAAAATTTGCATGAATTTTCTAAGTCTATGTGAGCGAGAAAATTTTTTCGCGTTTTCGTCAATATTATCAGTCAGATGGTGTTAGGTAGCCTAATTAGGAACAACTCAGCTGAAAACAGCGTCAAAATGCGTCACCTGGACGCAAAGTTATGACGATTCTATGCAAACTTGATTCGGTCAGGTAGATTATTGTACCTACCAGCTATATAGAACAAACGAAAATTCTATGTAATAAAGTGGCTATATACGCTAGGCGCACGGGCGAGGTGTCGAAAGACGCGTCTCCGCGCGATCTAGCTAACTATGGCGTTACTGAAAATTGTGCTGAACAAAAATGTTGCTTTTCAGGTGAAAAACGTGAATTTTGAAGGAAATTTTTAACAAAACCAGGAATACCCACTACCCTATATGACTCGGACTCGCGGAACGCGCACCGGAATGCAGGTAAGGCAGGTAAGTATCTATTTCAACTAATTTAAACGGGATTTACGGGAAGAATTTTGAAATAAAAATTACTTTATGTTTCCTATACAAAAATTTGCATGAATTTTCTAAGTCTATGTGAGCGAGAAAATTTTTTCGCGTTTTCGTCAATATTATCAGTCAGATGGTGTTAGGTAGCCTAATTAGGAACAACTCAGCTGAAAACAGCGTCAAAATGCGTCACCTGGAAGCAAAGTTATGACGATTCTATGCAAACTTGATTCGGTCAGGTAGATTTTTGTACCTACCAGCTATATAGAACAAACGAAAATTCTATGTAATAAAGTGGCTATATACGCTAGGCGCACGGGCGAGGTGTCGAAAGACGCGTCTCCGCGCGATCTAGCTAACTATGGCGTTACTGAAAATTGTGCTGAACAAAAATGTTGCTTTTCAGGTGAAAAACGTGAATTTTGAAGGAAATTTTTAACAAAACCAGGAATACCCACTACCCTATATGACTCGGACTCGCGGAACGCGCACCGGAATGCAGGTAAGGCAGGTAAGTATCTATTTCAACTAATTTAAACGGGATTTACGGGAAGAATTTTGAAATAAAAATTACTTTATGTTTCCTATACAAAAATTTGCATGAATTTTCTAAGTCTATGTGAGCGAGAAAATTTTTTCGCGTTTTCGTCAATATTATCAGTCAGATGGTGTTAGGTAGCCTAATTAGGAACAACTCAGCTGAAAACAGCGTCAAAATGCGTCACCTGGACGCAAAGTTATGACGATTCTATGCAAACTTGATTCGGTCAGGTAGATTATTGTACCTACCAGCTATATAGAACAAACGAAAATTCTATGTAATAAAGTGGCTATATACGCTAGGCGCACGGGCGAGGTGTCGAAAGACGCGTCTCCGCGCGATCTAGCTAACTATGGCGTTACTGAAAATTGTGCTGAACAAAAATGTTGCTTTTCAGGTGAAAAACGTGAATTTTGAAGGAAATTTTTAACAAAACCAGGAATACCCACTACCCTATATGACTCGGACTCGCGGAACGCGCACCGGAATGCAGGTAAGGCAGGTAAGTATCTATTTCAACTAATTTAAACGGGATTTACGGGAAGAATTTTGAAATAAAAATTACTTTATGTTTCCTATACAAAAATTTGCATGAATTTTCTAAGTCTATGTGAGCGAGAAAATTTTTTCGCGTTTTCGTCAATATTATCAGTCAGATGGTGTTAGGTAGCCTAATTAGGAACAACTCAGCTGAAAACAGCGTCAAAATGCGTCACCTGGACGCAAAGTTATGACGATTCTATGCAAACTTGATTCGGTCAGGTAGATTATTGTACCTACCAGCTATATAGAACAAACGAAAATTCTATGTAATAAAGTGGCTATATACGCTAGGCGCACGGGCGAGGTGTCGAAAGACGCGTCTCCGCGCGATCTAGCTAACTATGGCGTTACTGAAAATTGTGCTGAACAAAAATGTTGCTTTTCAGGTGAAAAACGTGAATTTTGAAGGAAATTTTTAACAAAACCAGGAATACCCACTACCCTATATGACTCGGACTCGCGGAACGCGCACCGGAATGCAGGTAAGGCAGGTAAGTATCTATTTCAACTAATTTAAACGGGATTTACGGGAAGAATTTTGAAATAAAAATTACTTTATGTTTCCTATACAAAAATTTGCATGAATTTTCTAAGTCTATGTGAGCGAGAAAATTTTTTCGCGTTTTCGTCAATATTATCAGTCAGATGGTGTTAGGTAGCCTAATTAGGAACAACTCAGCTGAAAACAGCGTCAAAATGCGTCACCTGGACGCAAAGTTATGACGATTCTATGCAAACTTGATTCGGTCAGGTAGATTATTGTACCTACCAGCTATATAGAACAAACGAAAATTCTATGTAATAAAGTGGCTATATACGCTAGGCGCACGGGCGAGGTGTCGAAAGACGCGTCTCCGCGCGATCTAGCTAACTATGGCGTTACTGAAAATTGTGCTGAACAAAAATGTTGCTTTTCAGGTGAAAAACGTGAATTTTGAAGGAAATTTTTAACAAAACCAGGAATACCCACTACCCTATATGACTCGGACTCGCGGAACGCGCACCGGAATGCAGGTAAGGCAGGTAAGTATCTATTTCAACTAATTTAAACGGGATTTACGGGAAGAATTTTGAAATAAAAATTACTTTATGTTTCCTATACAAAAATTTGCATGAATTTTCTAAGTCTATGTGAGCGAGAAAATTTTTTCGCGTTTTCGTCAATATTATCAGTCAGATGGTGTTAGGTAGCCTAATTAGGAACAACTCAGCTGAAAACAGCGTCAAAATGCGTCACCTGGACGCAAAGTTATGACGATTCTATGCAAACTTGATTCGGTCAGGTAGATTATTGTACCTACCAGCTATATAGAACAAACGAAAATTCTATGTAATAAAGTGGCTATATACGCTAGGCGCACGGGCGAGGTGTCGAAAGACGCGTCTCCGCGCGATCTAGCTAACTATGGCGTTACTGAAAATTGTGCTGAACAAAAATGTTGCTTTTCAGGTGAAAAACGTGAATTTTGAAGGAAATTTTTAACAAAACCAGGAATACCCACTACCCTATATGACTCGGACTCGCGGAACGCGCACCGGAATGCAGGTAAGGCAGGTAAGTATCTATTTCAACTAATTTAAACGGGATTTACGGGAAGAATTTTGAAATAAAAATTACTTTATGTTTCCTATACAAAAATTTGCATGAATTTTCTAAGTCTATGTGAGCGAGAAAATTTTTTCGCGTTTTCGTCAATATTATCAGTCAGATGGTGTTAGGTAGCCTAATTAGGAACAACTCAGCTGAAAACAGCGTCAAAATGCGTCACCTGGAAGCAAAGTTATGACGATTCTATGCAAACTTGATTCGGTCAGGTAGATTTTTGTACCTACCAGCTATATAGAACAAACGAAAATTCTATGTAATAAAGT
Source organism: Antitype chi (assembly GCA_947359405.1). Taxonomy (NCBI): domain Eukaryota; kingdom Metazoa; phylum Arthropoda; class Insecta; order Lepidoptera; family Noctuidae; genus Antitype; species Antitype chi. The sequence goes on from OX375814.1 coordinate 22,892,663, forward strand.
GGCTATATACGCTAGGCGCACGGGCGAGGTGTCGAAAGACGCGTCTCCGCGCGATCTAGCTAACTATGGCGTTACTGAAAATTGTGCTGAACAAAAATGTTGCTTTTCAGGTGAAAAACGTGAATTTTGAAGGAAATTTTTAACAAAACCAGGAATACCCACTACCCTATATGACTCGGACTCGCGGAACGCGCACCGGAATGCAGGTAAGGCAGGTAAGTATCTATTTCAACTAATTTAAACGGGATTTACGGGAAGAATTTTGAAATAAAAATTACTTTATGTTTCCTATACAAAAATTTGCATGAATTTTCTAAGTCTATGTGAGCGAGAAAATTTTTTCGCGTTTTCGTCAATATTATCAGTCAGATGGTGTTAGGTAGCCTAATTAGGAACAACTCAGCTGAAAACAGCGTCAAAATGCGTCACCTGGACGCAAAGTTATGACGATTCTATGCAAACTTGATTCGGTCAGGTAGATTATTGTACCTACCAGCTATATAGAACAAACGAAAATTCTATGTAATAAAGTGGCTATATACGCTAGGCGCACGGGCGAGGTGTCGAAAGACGCGTCTCCGCGCGATCTAGCTAACTATGGCGTTACTGAAAATTGTGCTGAACAAAAATGTTGCTTTTCAGGTGAAAAACGTGAATTTTGAAGGAAATTTTTAACAAAACCAGGAATACCCACTACCCTATATGACTCGGACTCGCGGAACGCGCACCGGAATGCAGGTAAGGCAGGTAAGTATCTATTTCAACTAATTTAAACGGGATTTACGGGAAGAATTTTGAAATAAAAATTACTTTATGTTTCCTATACAAAAATTTGCATGAATTTTCTAAGTCTATGTGAGCGAGAAAATTTTTTCGCGTTTTCGTCAATATTATCAGTCAGATGGTGTTAGGTAGCCTAATTAGGAACAACTCAGCTGAAAACAGCGTCAAAATGCGTCACCTGGAAGCAAAGTTATGACGATTCTATGCAAACTTGATTCGGTCAGGTAGATTTTTGTACCTACCAGCTATATAGAACAAACGAAAATTCTATGTAATAAAGTGGCTATATACGCTAGGCGCACGGGCGAGGTGTCGAAAGACGCGTCTCCGCGCGATCTAGCTAACTATGGCGTTACTGAAAATTGTGCTGAACAAAAATGTTGCTTTTCAGGTGAAAAACGTGAATTTTGAAGGAAATTTTTAACAAAACCAGGAATACCCACTACCCTATATGACTCGGACTCGCGGAACGCGCACCGGAATGCAGGTAAGGCAGGTAAGTATCTATTTCAACTAATTTAAACGGGATTTACGGGAAGAATTTTGAAATAAAAATTACTTTATGTTTCCTATACAAAAATTTGCATGAATTTTCTAAGTCTATGTGAGCGAGAAAATTTTTTCGCGTTTTCGTCAATATTATCAGTCAGATGGTGTTAGGTAGCCTAATTAGGAACAACTCAGCTGAAAACAGCGTCAAAATGCGTCACCTGGACGCAAAGTTATGACGATTCTATGCAAACTTGATTCGGTCAGGTAGATTATTGTACCTACCAGCTATATAGAACAAACGAAAATTCTATGTAATAAAGTGGCTATATACGCTAGGCGCACGGGCGAGGTGTCGAAAGACGCGTCTCCGCGCGATCTAGCTAACTATGGCGTTACTGAAAATTGTGCTGAACAAAAATGTTGCTTTTCAGGTGAAAAACGTGAATTTTGAAGGAAATTTTTAACAAAACCAGGAATACCCACTACCCTATATGACTCGGACTCGCGGAACGCGCACCGGAATGCAGGTAAGGCAGGTAAGTATCTATTTCAACTAATTTAAACGGGATTTACGGGAAGAATTTTGAAATAAAAATTACTTTATGTTTCCTATACAAAAATTTGCATGAATTTTCTAAGTCTATGTGAGCGAGAAAATTTTTTCGCGTTTTCGTCAATATTATCAGTCAGATGGTGTTAGGTAGCCTAATTAGGAACAACTCAGCTGAAAACAGCGTCAAAATGCGTCACCTGGACGCAAAGTTATGACGATTCTATGCAAACTTGATTCGGTCAGGTAGATTATTGTACCTACCAGCTATATAGAACAAACGAAAATTCTATGTAATAAAGTGGCTATATACGCTAGGCGCACGGGCGAGGTGTCGAAAGACGCGTCTCCGCGCGATCTAGCTAACTATGGCGTTACTGAAAATTGTGCTGAACAAAAATGTTGCTTTTCAGGTGAAAAACGTGAATTTTGAAGGAAATTTTTAACAAAACCAGGAATACCCACTACCCTATATGACTCGGACTCGCGGAACGCGCACCGGAATGCAGGTAAGGCAGGTAAGTATCTATTTCAACTAATTTAAACGGGATTTACGGGAAGAATTTTGAAATAAAAATTACTTTATGTTTCCTATACAAAAATTTGCATGAATTTTCTAAGTCTATGTGAGCGAGAAAATTTTTTCGCGTTTTCGTCAATATTATCAGTCAGATGGTGTTAGGTAGCCTAATTAGGAACAACTCAGCTGAAAACAGCGTCAAAATGCGTCACCTGGAAGCAAAGTTATGACGATTCTATGCAAACTTGATTCGGTCAGGTAGATTTTTGTACCTACCAGCTATATAGAACAAACGAAAATTCTATGTAATAAAGTGGCTATATACGCTAGGCGCACGGGCGAGGTGTCGAAAGACGCGTCTCCGCGCGATCTAGCTAACTATGGCGTTACTGAAAATTGTGCTGAACAAAAATGTTGCTTTTCAGGTGAAAAACGTGAATTTTGAAGGAAATTTTTAACAAAACCAGGAATACCCACTACCCTATATGACTCGGACTCGCGGAACGCGCACCGGAATGCAGGTAAGGCAGGTAAGTATCTATTTCAACTAATTTAAACGGGATTTACGGGAAGAATTTTGAAATAAAAATTACTTTATGTTTCCTATACAAAAATTTGCATGAATTTTCTAAGTCTATGTGAGCGAGAAAATTTTTTCGCGTTTTCGTCAATATTATCAGTCAGATGGTGTTAGGTAGCCTAATTAGGAACAACTCAGCTGAAAACAGCGTCAAAATGCGTCACCTGGACGCAAAGTTATGACGATTCTATGCAAACTTGATTCGGTCAGGTAGATTATTGTACCTACCAGCTATATAGAACAAACGAAAATTCTATGTAATAAAGTGGCTATATACGCTAGGCGCACGGGCGAGGTGTCGAAAGACGCGTCTCCGCGCGATCTAGCTAACTATGGCGTTACTGAAAATTGTGCTGAACAAAAATGTTGCTTTTCAGGTGAAAAACGTGAATTTTGAAGGAAATTTTTAACAAAACCAGGAATACCCACTACCCTATATGACTCGGACTCGCGGAACGCGCACCGGAATGCAGGTAAGGCAGGTAAGTATCTATTTCAACTAATTTAAACGGGATTTACGGGAAGAATTTTGAAATAAAAATTACTTTATGTTTCCTATACAAAAATTTGCATGAATTTTCTAAGTCTATGTGAGCGAGAAAATTTTTTCGCGTTTTCGTCAATATTATCAGTCAGATGGTGTTAGGTAGCCTAATTAGGAACAACTCAGCTGAAAACAGCGTCAAAATGCGTCACCTGGAAGCAAAGTTATGACGATTCTATGCAAACTTGATTCGGTCAGGTAGATTTTTGTACCTACCAGCTATATAGAACAAACGAAAATTCTATGTAATAAAGTGGCTATATACGCTAGGCGCACGGGCGAGGTGTCGAAAGACGCGTCTCCGCGCGATCTAGCTAACTATGGCGTTACTGAAAATTGTGCTGAACAAAAATGTTGCTTTTCAGGTGAAAAACGTGAATTTTGAAGGAAATTTTTAACAAAACCAGGAATACCCACTACCCTATATGACTCGGACTCGCGGAACGCGCACCGGAATGCAGGTAAGGCAGGTAAGTATCTATTTCAACTAATTTAAACGGGATTTACGGGAAGAATTTTGAAATAAAAATTACTTTATGTTTCCTATACAAAAATTTGCATGAATTTTCTAAGTCTATGTGAGCGAGAAAATTTTTTCGCGTTTTCGTCAATATTATCAGTCAGATGGTGTTAGGTAGCCTAATTAGGAACAACTCAGCTGAAAACAGCGTCAAAATGCGTCACCTGGACGCAAAGTTATGACGATTCTATGCAAACTTGATTCGGTCAGGTAGATTATTGTACCTACCAGCTATATAGAACAAACGAAAATTCTATGTAATAAAGTGGCTATATACGCTAGGCGCACGGGCGAGGTGTCGAAAGACGCGTCTCCGCGCGATCTAGCTAACTATGGCGTTACTGAAAATTGTGCTGAACAAAAATGTTGCTTTTCAGGTGAAAAACGTGAATTTTGAAGGAAATTTTTAACAAAACCAGGAATACCCACTACCCTATATGACTCGGACTCGCGGAACGCGCACCGGAATGCAGGTAAGGCAGGTAAGTATCTATTTCAACTAATTTAAACGGGATTTACGGGAAGAATTTTGAAATAAAAATTACTTTATGTTTCCTATACAAAAATTTGCATGAATTTTCTAAGTCTATGTGAGCGAGAAAATTTTTTCGCGTTTTCGTCAATATTATCAGTCAGATGGTGTTAGGTAGCCTAATTAGGAACAACTCAGCTGAAAACAGCGTCAAAATGCGTCACCTGGACGCAAAGTTATGACGATTCTATGCAAACTTGATTCGGTCAGGTAGATTATTGTACCTACCAGCTATATAGAACAAACGAAAATTCTATGTAATAAAGTGGCTATATACGCTAGGCGCACGGGCGAGGTGTCGAAAGACGCGTCTCCGCGCGATCTAGCTAACTATGGCGTTACTGAAAATTGTGCTGAACAAAAATGTTGCTTTTCAGGTGAAAAACGTGAATTTTGAAGGAAATTTTTAACAAAACCAGGAATACCCACTACCCTATATGACTCGGACTCGCGGAACGCGCACCGGAATGCAGGTAAGGCAGGTAAGTATCTATTTCAACTAATTTAAACGGGATTTACGGGAAGAATTTTGAAATAAAAATTACTTTATGTTTCCTATACAAAAATTTGCATGAATTTTCTAAGTCTATGTGAGCGAGAAAATTTTTTCGCGTTTTCGTCAATATTATCAGTCAGATGGTGTTAGGTAGCCTAATTAGGAACAACTCAGCTGAAAACAGCGTCAAAATGCGTCACCTGGAAGCAAAGTTATGACGATTCTATGCAAACTTGATTCGGTCAGGTAGATTTTTGTACCTACCAGCTATATAGAACAAACGAAAATTCTATGTAATAAAGTGGCTATATACGCTAGGCGCACGGGCGAGGTGTCGAAAGACGCGTCTCCGCGCGATCTAGCTAACTATGGCGTTACTGAAAATTGTGCTGAACAAAAATGTTGCTTTTCAGGTGAAAAACGTGAATTTTGAAGGAAATTTTTAACAAAACCAGGAATACCCACTACCCTATATGACTCGGACTCGCGGAACGCGCACCGGAATGCAGGTAAGGCAGGTAAGTATCTATTTCAACTAATTTAAACGGGATTTACGGGAAGAATTTTGAAATAAAAATTACTTTATGTTTCCTATACAAAAATTTGCATGAATTTTCTAAGTCTATGTGAGCGAGAAAATTTTTTCGCGTTTTCGTCAATATTATCAGTCAGATGGTGTTAGGTAGCCTAATTAGGAACAACTCAGCTGAAAACAGCGTCAAAATGCGTCACCTGGACGCAAAGTTATGACGATTCTATGCAAACTTGATTCGGTCAGGTAGATTATTGTACCTACCAGCTATATAGAACAAACGAAAATTCTATGTAATAAAGTGGCTATATACGCTAGGCGCACGGGCGAGGTGTCGAAAGACGCGTCTCCGCGCGATCTAGCTAACTATGGCGTTACTGAAAATTGTGCTGAACAAAAATGTTGCTTTTCAGGTGAAAAACGTGAATTTTGAAGGAAATTTTTAACAAAACCAGGAATACCCACTACCCTATATGACTCGGACTCGCGGAACGCGCACCGGAATGCAGGTAAGGCAGGTAAGTATCTATTTCAACTAATTTAAACGGGATTTACGGGAAGAATTTTGAAATAAAAATTACTTTATGTTTCCTATACAAAAATTTGCATGAATTTTCTAAGTCTATGTGAGCGAGAAAATTTTTTCGCGTTTTCGTCAATATTATCAGTCAGATGGTGTTAGGTAGCCTAATTAGGAACAACTCAGCTGAAAACAGCGTCAAAATGCGTCACCTGGAAGCAAAGTTATGACGATTCTATGCAAACTTGATTCGGTCAGGTAGATTTTTGTACCTACCAGCTATATAGAACAAACGAAAATTCTATGTAATAAAGTGGCTATATACGCTAGGCGCACGGGCGAGGTGTCGAAAGACGCGTCTCCGCGCGATCTAGCTAACTATGGCGTTACTGAAAATTGTGCTGAACAAAAATGTTGCTTTTCAGGTGAAAAACGTGAATTTTGAAGGAAATTTTTAACAAAACCAGGAATACCCACTACCCTATATGACTCGGACTCGCGGAACGCGCACCGGAATGCAGGTAAGGCAGGTAAGTATCTATTTCAACTAATTTAAACGGGATTTACGGGAAGAATTTTGAAATAAAAATTACTTTATGTTTCCTATACAAAAATTTGCATGAATTTTCTAAGTCTATGTGAGCGAGAAAATTTTTTCGCGTTTTCGTCAATATTATCAGTCAGATGGTGTTAGGTAGCCTAATTAGGAACAACTCAGCTGAAAACAGCGTCAAAATGCGTCACCTGGACGCAAAGTTATGACGATTCTATGCAAACTTGATTCGGTCAGGTAGATTATTGTACCTACCAGCTATATAGAACAAACGAAAATTCTATGTAATAAAGTGGCTATATACGCTAGGCGCACGGGCGAGGTGTCGAAAGACGCGTCTCCGCGCGATCTAGCTAACTATGGCGTTACTGAAAATTGTGCTGAACAAAAATGTTGCTTTTCAGGTGAAAAACGTGAATTTTGAAGGAAATTTTTAACAAAACCAGGAATACCCACTACCCTATATGACTCGGACTCGCGGAACGCGCACCGGAATGCAGGTAAGGCAGGTAAGTATCTATTTCAACTAATTTAAACGGGATTTACGGGAAGAATTTTGAAATAAAAATTACTTTATGTTTCCTATACAAAAATTTGCATGAATTTTCTAAGTCTATGTGAGCGAGAAAATTTTTTCGCGTTTTCGTCAATATTATCAGTCAGATGGTGTTAGGTAGCCTAATTAGGAACAACTCAGCTGAAAACAGCGTCAAAATGCGTCACCTGGAAGCAAAGTTATGACGATTCTATGCAAACTTGATTCGGTCAGGTAGATTTTTGTACCTACCAGCTATATAGAACAAACGAAAATTCTATGTAATAAAGTGGCTATATACGCTAGGCGCACGGGCGAGGTGTCGAAAGACGCGTCTCCGCGCGATCTAGCTAACTATGGCGTTACTGAAAATTGTGCTGAACAAAAATGTTGCTTTTCAGGTGAAAAACGTGAATTTTGAAGGAAATTTTTAACAAAACCAGGAATACCCACTACCCTATATGACTCGGACTCGCGGAACGCGCACCGGAATGCAGGTAAGGCAGGTAAGTATCTATTTCAACTAATTTAAACGGGATTTACGGGAAGAATTTTGAAATAAAAATTACTTTATGTTTCCTATACAAAAATTTGCATGAATTTTCTAAGTCTATGTGAGCGAGAAAATTTTTTCGCGTTTTCGTCAATATTATCAGTCAGATGGTGTTAGGTAGCCTAATTAGGAACAACTCAGCTGAAAACAGCGTCAAAATGCGTCACCTGGACGCAAAGTTATGACGATTCTATGCAAACTTGATTCGGTCAGGTAGATTATTGTACCTACCAGCTATATAGAACAAACGAAAATTCTATGTAATAAAGTGGCTATATACGCTAGGCGCACGGGCGAGGTGTCGAAAGACGCGTCTCCGCGCGATCTAGCTAACTATGGCGTTACTGAAAATTGTGCTGAACAAAAATGTTGCTTTTCAGGTGAAAAACGTGAATTTTGAAGGAAATTTTTAACAAAACCAGGAATACCCACTACCCTATATGACTCGGACTCGCGGAACGCGCACCGGAATGCAGGTAAGGCAGGTAAGTATCTATTTCAACTAATTTAAACGGGATTTACGGGAAGAATTTTGAAATAAAAATTACTTTATGTTTCCTATACAAAAATTTGCATGAATTTTCTAAGTCTATGTGAGCGAGAAAATTTTTTCGCGTTTTCGTCAATATTATCAGTCAGATGGTGTTAGGTAGCCTAATTAGGAACAACTCAGCTGAAAACAGCGTCAAAATGCGTCACCTGGACGCAAAGTTATGACGATTCTATGCAAACTTGATTCGGTCAGGTAGATTATTGTACCTACCAGCTATATAGAACAAACGAAAATTCTATGTAATAAAGTGGCTATATACGCTAGGCGCACGGGCGAGGTGTCGAAAGACGCGTCTCCGCGCGATCTAGCTAACTATGGCGTTACTGAAAATTGTGCTGAACAAAAATGTTGCTTTTCAGGTGAAAAACGTGAATTTTGAAGGAAATTTTTAACAAAACCAGGAATACCCACTACCCTATATGACTCGGACTCGCGGAACGCGCACCGGAATGCAGGTAAGGCAGGTAAGTATCTATTTCAACTAATTTAAACGGGATTTACGGGAAGAATTTTGAAATAAAAATTACTTTATGTTTCCTATACAAAAATTTGCATGAATTTTCTAAGTCTATGTGAGCGAGAAAATTTTTTCGCGTTTTCGTCAATATTATCAGTCAGATGGTGTTAGGTAGCCTAATTAGGAACAACTCAGCTGAAAACAGCGTCAAAATGCGTCACCTGGAAGCAAAGTTATGACGATTCTATGCAAACTTGATTCGGTCAGGTAGATTTTTGTACCTACCAGCTATATAGAACAAACGAAAATTCTATGTAATAAAGTGGCTATATACGCTAGGCGCACGGGCGAGGTGTCGAAAGACGCGTCTCCGCGCGATCTAGCTAACTATGGCGTTACTGAAAATTGTGCTGAACAAAAATGTTGCTTTTCAGGTGAAAAACGTGAATTTTGAAGGAAATTTTTAACAAAACCAGGAATACCCACTACCCTATATGACTCGGACTCGCGGAACGCGCACCGGAATGCAGGTAAGGCAGGTAAGTATCTATTTCAACTAATTTAAACGGGATTTACGGGAAGAATTTTGAAATAAAAATTACTTTATGTTTCCTATACAAAAATTTGCATGAATTTTCTAAGTCTATGTGAGCGAGAAAATTTTTTCGCGTTTTCGTCAATATTATCAGTCAGATGGTGTTAGGTAGCCTAATTAGGAACAACTCAGCTGAAAACAGCGTCAAAATGCGTCACCTGGACGCAAAGTTATGACGATTCTATGCAAACTTGATTCGGTCAGGTAGATTATTGTACCTACCAGCTATATAGAACAAACGAAAATTCTATGTAATAAAGTGGCTATATACGCTAGGCGCACGGGCGAGGTGTCGAAAGACGCGTCTCCGCGCGATCTAGCTAACTATGGCGTTACTGAAAATTGTGCTGAACAAAAATGTTGCTTTTCAGGTGAAAAACGTGAATTTTGAAGGAAATTTTTAACAAAACCAGGAATACCCACTACCCTATATGACTCGGACTCGCGGAACGCGCACCGGAATGCAGGTAAGGCAGGTAAGTATCTATTTCAACTAATTTAAACGGGATTTACGGGAAGAATTTTGAAATAAAAATTACTTTATGTTTCCTATACAAAAATTTGCATGAATTTTCTAAGTCTATGTGAGCGAGAAAATTTTTTCGCGTTTTCGTCAATATTATCAGTCAGATGGTGTTAGGTAGCCTAATTAGGAACAACTCAGCTGAAAACAGCGTCAAAATGCGTCACCTGGAAGCAAAGTTATGACGATTCTATGCAAACTTGATTCGGTCAGGTAGATTTTTGTACCTACCAGCTATATAGAACAAACGAAAATTCTATGTAATAAAGTGGCTATATACGCTAGGCGCACGGGCGAGGTGTCGAAAGACGCGTCTCCGCGCGATCTAGCTAACTATGGCGTTACTGAAAATTGTGCTGAACAAAAATGTTGCTTTTCAGGTGAAAAACGTGAATTTTGAAGGAAATTTTTAACAAAACCAGGAATACCCACTACCCTATATGACTCGGACTCGCGGAACGCGCACCGGAATGCAGGTAAGGCAGGTAAGTATCTATTTCAACTAATTTAAACGGGATTTACGGGAAGAATTTTGAAATAAAAATTACTTTATGTTTCCTATACAAAAATTTGCATGAATTTTCTAAGTCTATGTGAGCGAGAAAATTTTTTCGCGTTTTCGTCAATATTATCAGTCAGATGGTGTTAGGTAGCCTAATTAGGAACAACTCAGCTGAAAACAGCGTCAAAATGCGTCACCTGGACGCAAAGTTATGACGATTCTATGCAAACTTGATTCGGTCAGGTAGATTATTGTACCTACCAGCTATATAGAACAAACGAAAATTCTATGTAATAAAGTGGCTATATACGCTAGGCGCACGGGCGAGGTGTCGAAAGACGCGTCTCCGCGCGATCTAGCTAACTATGGCGTTACTGAAAATTGTGCTGAACAAAAATGTTGCTTTTCAGGTGAAAAACGTGAATTTTGAAGGAAATTTTTAACAAAACCAGGAATACCCACTACCCTATATGACTCGGACTCGCGGAACGCGCACCGGAATGCAGGTAAGGCAGGTAAGTATCTATTTCAACTAATTTAAACGGGATTTACGGGAAGAATTTTGAAATAAAAATTACTTTATGTTTCCTATACAAAAATTTGCATGAATTTTCTAAGTCTATGTGAGCGAGAAAATTTTTTCGCGTTTTCGTCAATATTATCAGTCAGATGGTGTTAGGTAGCCTAATTAGGAACAACTCAGCTGAAAACAGCGTCAAAATGCGTCACCTGGAAGCAAAGTTATGACGATTCTATGCAAACTTGATTCGGTCAGGTAGATTTTTGTACCTACCAGCTATATAGAACAAACGAAAATTCTATGTAATAAAGTGGCTATATACGCTAGGCGCACGGGCGAGGTGTCGAAAGACGCGTCTCCGCGCGATCTAGCTAACTATGGCGTTACTGAAAATTGTGCTGAACAAAAATGTTGCTTTTCAGGTGAAAAACGTGAATTTTGAAGGAAATTTTTAACAAAACCAGGAATACCCACTACCCTATATGACTCGGACTCGCGGAACGCGCACCGGAATGCAGGTAAGGCAGGTAAGTATCTATTTCAACTAATTTAAACGGGATTTACGGGAAGAATTTTGAAATAAAAATTACTTTATGTTTCCTATACAAAAATTTGCATGAATTTTCTAAGTCTATGTGAGCGAGAAAATTTTTTCGCGTTTTCGTCAATATTATCAGTCAGATGGTGTTAGGTAGCCTAATTAGGAACAACTCAGCTGAAAACAGCGTCAAAATGCGTCACCTGGACGCAAAGTTATGACGATTCTATGCAAACTTGATTCGGTCAGGTAGATTATTGTACCTACCAGCTATATAGAACAAACGAAAATTCTATGTAATAAAGTGGCTATATACGCTAGGCGCACGGGCGAGGTGTCGAAAGACGCGTCTCCGCGCGATCTAGCTAACTATGGCGTTACTGAAAATTGTGCTGAACAAAAATGTTGCTTTTCAGGTGAAAAACGTGAATTTTGAAGGAAATTTTTAACAAAACCAGGAATACCCACTACCCTATATGACTCGGACTCGCGGAACGCGCACCGGAATGCAGGTAAGGCAGGTAAGTATCTATTTCAACTAATTTAAACGGGATTTACGGGAAGAATTTTGAAATAAAAATTACTTTATGTTTCCTATACAAAAATTTGCATGAATTTTCTAAGTCTATGTGAGCGAGAAAATTTTTTCGCGTTTTCGTCAATATTATCAGTCAGATGGTGTTAGGTAGCCTAATTAGGAACAACTCAGCTGAAAACAGCGTCAAAATGCGTCACCTGGAAGCAAAGTTATGACGATTCTATGCAAACTTGATTCGGTCAGGTAGATTTTTGTACCTACCAGCTATATAGAACAAACGAAAATTCTATGTAATAAAGTGGCTATATACGCTAGGCGCACGGGCGAGGTGTCGAAAGACGCGTCTCCGCGCGATCTAGCTAACTATGGCGTTACTGAAAATTGTGCTGAACAAAAATGTTGCTTTTCAGGTGAAAAACGTGAATTTTGAAGGAAATTTTTAACAAAACCAGGAATACCCACTACCCTATATGACTCGGACTCGCGGAACGCGCACCGGAATGCAGGTAAGGCAGGTAAGTATCTATTTCAACTAATTTAAACGGGATTTACGGGAAGAATTTTGAAATAAAAATTACTTTATGTTTCCTATACAAAAATTTGCATGAATTTTCTAAGTCTATGTGAGCGAGAAAATTTTTTCGCGTTTTCGTCAATATTATCAGTCAGATGGTGTTAGGTAGCCTAATTAGGAACAACTCAGCTGAAAACAGCGTCAAAATGCGTCACCTGGACGCAAAGTTATGACGATTCTATGCAAACTTGATTCGGTCAGGTAGATTATTGTACCTACCAGCTATATAGAACAAACGAAAATTCTATGTAATAAAGTGGCTATATACGCTAGGCGCACGGGCGAGGTGTCGAAAGACGCGTCTCCGCGCGATCTAGCTAACTATGGCGTTACTGAAAATTGTGCTGAACAAAAATGTTGCTTTTCAGGTGAAAAACGTGAATTTTGAAGGAAATTTTTAACAAAACCAGGAATACCCACTACCCTATATGACTCGGACTCGCGGAACGCGCACCGGAATGCAGGTAAGGCAGGTAAGTATCTATTTCAACTAATTTAAACGGGATTTACGGGAAGAATTTTGAAATAAAAATTACTTTATGTTTCCTATACAAAAATTTGCATGAATTTTCTAAGTCTATGTGAGCGAGAAAATTTTTTCGCGTTTTCGTCAATATTATCAGTCAGATGGTGTTAGGTAGCCTAATTAGGAACAACTCAGCTGAAAACAGCGTCAAAATGCGTCACCTGGAAGCAAAGTTATGACGATTCTATGCAAACTTGATTCGGTCAGGTAGATTTTTGTACCTACCAGCTATATAGAACAAACGAAAATTCTATGTAATAAAGTGGCTATATACGCTAGGCGCACGGGCGAGGTGTCGAAAGACGCGTCTCCGCGCGATCTAGCTAACTATGGCGTTACTGAAAATTGTGCTGAACAAAAATGTTGCTTTTCAGGTGAAAAACGTGAATTTTGAAGGAAATTTTTAACAAAACCAGGAATACCCACTACCCTATATGACTCGGACTCGCGGAACGCGCACCGGAATGCAGGTAAGGCAGGTAAGTATCTATTTCAACTAATTTAAACGGGATTTACGGGAAGAATTTTGAAATAAAAATTACTTTATGTTTCCTATACAAAAATTTGCATGAATTTTCTAAGTCTATGTGAGCGAGAAAATTTTTTCGCGTTTTCGTCAATATTATCAGTCAGATGGTGTTAGGTAGCCTAATTAGGAACAACTCAGCTGAAAACAGCGTCAAAATGCGTCACCTGGACGCAAAGTTATGACGATTCTATGCAAACTTGATTCGGTCAGGTAGATTATTGTACCTACCAGCTATATAGAACAAACGAAAATTCTATGTAATAAAGTGGCTATATACGCTAGGCGCACGGGCGAGGTGTCGAAAGACGCGTCTCCGCGCGATCTAGCTAACTATGGCGTTACTGAAAATTGTGCTGAACAAAAATGTTGCTTTTCAGGTGAAAAACGTGAATTTTGAAGGAAATTTTTAACAAAACCAGGAATACCCACTACCCTATATGACTCGGACTCGCGGAACGCGCACCGGAATGCAGGTAAGGCAGGTAAGTATCTATTTCAACTAATTTAAACGGGATTTACGGGAAGAATTTTGAAATAAAAATTACTTTATGTTTCCTATACAAAAATTTGCATGAATTTTCTAAGTCTATGTGAGCGAGAAAATTTTTTCGCGTTTTCGTCAATATTATCAGTCAGATGGTGTTAGGTAGCCTAATTAGGAACAACTCAGCTGAAAACAGCGTCAAAATGCGTCACCTGGAAGCAAAGTTATGACGATTCTATGCAAACTTGATTCGGTCAGGTAGATTTTTGTACCTACCAGCTATATAGAACAAACGAAAATTCTATGTAATAAAGTGGCTATATACGCTAGGCGCACGGGCGAGGTGTCGAAAGACGCGTCTCCGCGCGATCTAGCTAACTATGGCGTTACTGAAAATTGTGCTGAACAAAAATGTTGCTTTTCAGGTGAAAAACGTGAATTTTGAAGGAAATTTTTAACAAAACCAGGAATACCCACTACCCTATATGACTCGGACTCGCGGAACGCGCACCGGAATGCAGGTAAGGCAGGTAAGTATCTATTTCAACTAATTTAAACGGGATTTACGGGAAGAATTTTGAAATAAAAATTACTTTATGTTTCCTATACAAAAATTTGCATGAATTTTCTAAGTCTATGTGAGCGAGAAAATTTTTTCGCGTTTTCGTCAATATTATCAGTCAGATGGTGTTAGGTAGCCTAATTAGGAACAACTCAGCTGAAAACAGCGTCAAAATGCGTCACCTGGACGCAAAGTTATGACGATTCTATGCAAACTTGATTCGGTCAGGTAGATTATTGTACCTACCAGCTATATAGAACAAACGAAAATTCTATGTAATAAAGTGGCTATATACGCTAGGCGCACGGGCGAGGTGTCGAAAGACGCGTCTCCGCGCGATCTAGCTAACTATGGCGTTACTGAAAATTGTGCTGAACAAAAATGTTGCTTTTCAGGTGAAAAACGTGAATTTTGAAGGAAATTTTTAACAAAACCAGGAATACCCACTACCCTATATGACTCGGACTCGCGGAACGCGCACCGGAATGCAGGTAAGGCAGGTAAGTATCTATTTCAACTAATTTAAACGGGATTTACGGGAAGAATTTTGAAATAAAAATTACTTTATGTTTCCTATACAAAAATTTGCATGAATTTTCTAAGTCTATGTGAGCGAGAAAATTTTTTCGCGTTTTCGTCAATATTATCAGTCAGATGGTGTTAGGTAGCCTAATTAGGAACAACTCAGCTGAAAACAGCGTCAAAATGCGTCACCTGGACGCAAAGTTATGACGATTCTATGCAAACTTGATTCGGTCAGGTAGATTATTGTACCTACCAGCTATATAGAACAAACGAAAATTCTATGTAATAAAGTGGCTATATACGCTAGGCGCACGGGCGAGGTGTCGAAAGACGCGTCTCCGCGCGATCTAGCTAACTATGGCGTTACTGAAAATTGTGCTGAACAAAAATGTTGCTTTTCAGGTGAAAAACGTGAATTTTGAAGGAAATTTTTAACAAAACCAGGAATACCCACTACCCTATATGACTCGGACTCGCGGAACGCGCACCGGAATGCAGGTAAGGCAGGTAAGTATCTATTTCAACTAATTTAAACGGGATTTACGGGAAGAATTTTGAAATAAAAATTACTTTATGTTTCCTATACAAAAATTTGCATGAATTTTCTAAGTCTATGTGAGCGAGAAAATTTTTTCGCGTTTTCGTCAATATTATCAGTCAGATGGTGTTAGGTAGCCTAATTAGGAACAACTCAGCTGAAAACAGCGTCAAAATGCGTCACCTGGAAGCAAAGTTATGACGATTCTATGCAAACTTGATTCGGTCAGGTAGATTTTTGTACCTACCAGCTATATAGAACAAACGAAAATTCTATGTAATAAAGTGGCTATATACGCTAGGCGCACGGGCGAGGTGTCGAAAGACGCGTCTCCGCGCGATCTAGCTAACTATGGCGTTACTGAAAATTGTGCTGAACAAAAATGTTGCTTTTCAGGTGAAAAACGTGAATTTTGAAGGAAATTTTTAACAAAACCAGGAATACCCACTACCCTATATGACTCGGACTCGCGGAACGCGCACCGGAATGCAGGTAAGGCAGGTAAGTATCTATTTCAACTAATTTAAACGGGATTTACGGGAAGAATTTTGAAATAAAAATTACTTTATGTTTCCTATACAAAAATTTGCATGAATTTTCTAAGTCTATGTGAGCGAGAAAATTTTTTCGCGTTTTCGTCAATATTATCAGTCAGATGGTGTTAGGTAGCCTAATTAGGAACAACTCAGCTGAAAACAGCGTCAAAATGCGTCACCTGGACGCAAAGTTATGACGATTCTATGCAAACTTGATTCGGTCAGGTAGATTATTGTACCTACCAGCTATATAGAACAAACGAAAATTCTATGTAATAAAGTGGCTATATACGCTAGGCGCACGGGCGAGGTGTCGAAAGACGCGTCTCCGCGCGATCTAGCTAACTATGGCGTTACTGAAAATTGTGCTGAACAAAAATGTTGCTTTTCAGGTGAAAAACGTGAATTTTGAAGGAAATTTTTAACAAAACCAGGAATACCCACTACCCTATATGACTCGGACTCGCGGAACGCGCACCGGAATGCAGGTAAGGCAGGTAAGTATCTATTTCAACTAATTTAAACGGGATTTACGGGAAGAATTTTGAAATAAAAATTACTTTATGTTTCCTATACAAAAATTTGCATGAATTTTCTAAGTCTATGTGAGCGAGAAAATTTTTTCGCGTTTTCGTCAATATTATCAGTCAGATGGTGTTAGGTAGCCTAATTAGGAACAACTCAGCTGAAAACAGCGTCAAAATGCGTCACCTGGAAGCAAAGTTATGACGATTCTATGCAAACTTGATTCGGTCAGGTAGATTTTTGTACCTACCAGCTATATAGAACAAACGAAAATTCTATGTAATAAAGTGGCTATATACGCTAGGCGCACGGGCGAGGTGTCGAAAGACGCGTCTCCGCGCGATCTAGCTAACTATGGCGTTACTGAAAATTGTGCTGAACAAAAATGTTGCTTTTCAGGTGAAAAACGTGAATTTTGAAGGAAATTTTTAACAAAACCAGGAATACCCACTACCCTATATGACTCGGACTCGCGGAACGCGCACCGGAATGCAGGTAAGGCAGGTAAGTATCTATTTCAACTAATTTAAACGGGATTTACGGGAAGAATTTTGAAATAAAAATTACTTTATGTTTCCTATACAAAAATTTGCATGAATTTTCTAAGTCTATGTGAGCGAGAAAATTTTTTCGCGTTTTCGTCAATATTATCAGTCAGATGGTGTTAGGTAGCCTAATTAGGAACAACTCAGCTGAAAACAGCGTCAAAATGCGTCACCTGGACGCAAAGTTATGACGATTCTATGCAAACTTGATTCGGTCAGGTAGATTATTGTACCTACCAGCTATATAGAACAAACGAAAATTCTATGTAATAAAGTGGCTATATACGCTAGGCGCACGGGCGAGGTGTCGAAAGACGCGTCTCCGCGCGATCTAGCTAACTATGGCGTTACTGAAAATTGTGCTGAACAAAAATGTTGCTTTTCAGGTGAAAAACGTGAATTTTGAAGGAAATTTTTAACAAAACCAGGAATACCCACTACCCTATATGACTCGGACTCGCGGAACGCGCACCGGAATGCAGGTAAGGCAGGTAAGTATCTATTTCAACTAATTTAAACGGGATTTACGGGAAGAATTTTGAAATAAAAATTACTTTATGTTTCCTATACAAAAATTTGCATGAATTTTCTAAGTCTATGTGAGCGAGAAAATTTTTTCGCGTTTTCGTCAATATTATCAGTCAGATGGTGTTAGGTAGCCTAATTAGGAACAACTCAGCTGAAAACAGCGTCAAAATGCGTCACCTGGACGCAAAGTTATGACGATTCTATGCAAACTTGATTCGGTCAGGTAGATTATTGTACCTACCAGCTATATAGAACAAACGAAAATTCTATGTAATAAAGTGGCTATATACGCTAGGCGCACGGGCGAGGTGTCGAAAGACGCGTCTCCGCGCGATCTAGCTAACTATGGCGTTACTGAAAATTGTGCTGAACAAAAATGTTGCTTTTCAGGTGAAAAACGTGAATTTTGAAGGAAATTTTTAACAAAACCAGGAATACCCACTACCCTATATGACTCGGACTCGCGGAACGCGCACCGGAATGCAGGTAAGGCAGGTAAGTATCTATTTCAACTAATTTAAACGGGATTTACGGGAAGAATTTTGAAATAAAAATTACTTTATGTTTCCTATACAAAAATTTGCATGAATTTTCTAAGTCTATGTGAGCGAGAAAATTTTTTCGCGTTTTCGTCAATATTATCAGTCAGATGGTGTTAGGTAGCCTAATTAGGAACAACTCAGCTGAAAACAGCGTCAAAATGCGTCACCTGGAAGCAAAGTTATGACGATTCTATGCAAACTTGATTCGGTCAGGTAGATTTTTGTACCTACCAGCTATATAGAACAAACGAAAATTCTATGTAATAAAGTGGCTATATACGCTAGGCGCACGGGCGAGGTGTCGAAAGACGCGTCTCCGCGCGATCTAGCTAACTATGGCGTTACTGAAAATTGTGCTGAACAAAAATGTTGCTTTTCAGGTGAAAAACGTGAATTTTGAAGGAAATTTTTAACAAAACCAGGAATACCCACTACCCTATATGACTCGGACTCGCGGAACGCGCACCGGAATGCAGGTAAGGCAGGTAAGTATCTATTTCAACTAATTTAAACGGGATTTACGGGAAGAATTTTGAAATAAAAATTACTTTATGTTTCCTATACAAAAATTTGCATGAATTTTCTAAGTCTATGTGAGCGAGAAAATTTTTTCGCGTTTTCGTCAATATTATCAGTCAGATGGTGTTAGGTAGCCTAATTAGGAACAACTCAGCTGAAAACAGCGTCAAAATGCGTCACCTGGACGCAAAGTTATGACGATTCTATGCAAACTTGATTCGGTCAGGTAGATTATTGTACCTACCAGCTATATAGAACAAACGAAAATTCTATGTAATAAAGTGGCTATATACGCTAGGCGCACGGGCGAGGTGTCGAAAGACGCGTCTCCGCGCGATCTAGCTAACTATGGCGTTACTGAAAATTGTGCTGAACAAAAATGTTGCTTTTCAGGTGAAAAACGTGAATTTTGAAGGAAATTTTTAACAAAACCAGGAATACCCACTACCCTATATGACTCGGACTCGCGGAACGCGCACCGGAATGCAGGTAAGGCAGGTAAGTATCTATTTCAACTAATTTAAACGGGATTTACGGGAAGAATTTTGAAATAAAAATTACTTTATGTTTCCTATACAAAAATTTGCATGAATTTTCTAAGTCTATGTGAGCGAGAAAATTTTTTCGCGTTTTCGTCAATATTATCAGTCAGATGGTGTTAGGTAGCCTAATTAGGAACAACTCAGCTGAAAACAGCGTCAAAATGCGTCACCTGGAAGCAAAGTTATGACGATTCTATGCAAACTTGATTCGGTCAGGTAGATTTTTGTACCTACCAGCTATATAGAACAAACGAAAATTCTATGTAATAAAGTGGCTATATACGCTAGGCGCACGGGCGAGGTGTCGAAAGACGCGTCTCCGCGCGATCTAGCTAACTATGGCGTTACTGAAAATTGTGCTGAACAAAAATGTTGCTTTTCAGGTGAAAAACGTGAATTTTGAAGGAAATTTTTAACAAAACCAGGAATACCCACTACCCTATATGACTCGGACTCGCGGAACGCGCACCGGAATGCAGGTAAGGCAGGTAAGTATCTATTTCAACTAATTTAAACGGGATTTACGGGAAGAATTTTGAAATAAAAATTACTTTATGTTTCCTATACAAAAATTTGCATGAATTTTCTAAGTCTATGTGAGCGAGAAAATTTTTTCGCGTTTTCGTCAATATTATCAGTCAGATGGTGTTAGGTAGCCTAATTAGGAACAACTCAGCTGAAAACAGCGTCAAAATGCGTCACCTGGACGCAAAGTTATGACGATTCTATGCAAACTTGATTCGGTCAGGTAGATTATTGTACCTACCAGCTATATAGAACAAACGAAAATTCTATGTAATAAAGTGGCTATATACGCTAGGCGCACGGGCGAGGTGTCGAAAGACGCGTCTCCGCGCGATCTAGCTAACTATGGCGTTACTGAAAATTGTGCTGAACAAAAATGTTGCTTTTCAGGTGAAAAACGTGAATTTTGAAGGAAATTTTTAACAAAACCAGGAATACCCACTACCCTATATGACTCGGACTCGCGGAACGCGCACCGGAATGCAGGTAAGGCAGGTAAGTATCTATTTCAACTAATTTAAACGGGATTTACGGGAAGAATTTTGAAATAAAAATTACTTTATGTTTCCTATACAAAAATTTGCATGAATTTTCTAAGTCTATGTGAGCGAGAAAATTTTTTCGCGTTTTCGTCAATATTATCAGTCAGATGGTGTTAGGTAGCCTAATTAGGAACAACTCAGCTGAAAACAGCGTCAAAATGCGTCACCTGGAAGCAAAGTTATGACGATTCTATGCAAACTTGATTCGGTCAGGTAGATTTTTGTACCTACCAGCTATATAGAACAAACGAAAATTCTATGTAATAAAGTGGCTATATACGCTAGGCGCACGGGCGAGGTGTCGAAAGACGCGTCTCCGCGCGATCTAGCTAACTATGGCGTTACTGAAAATTGTGCTGAACAAAAATGTTGCTTTTCAGGTGAAAAACGTGAATTTTGAAGGAAATTTTTAACAAAACCAGGAATACCCACTACCCTATATGACTCGGACTCGCGGAACGCGCACCGGAATGCAGGTAAGGCAGGTAAGTATCTATTTCAACTAATTTAAACGGGATTTACGGGAAGAATTTTGAAATAAAAATTACTTTATGTTTCCTATACAAAAATTTGCATGAATTTTCTAAGTCTATGTGAGCGAGAAAATTTTTTCGCGTTTTCGTCAATATTATCAGTCAGATGGTGTTAGGTAGCCTAATTAGGAACAACTCAGCTGAAAACAGCGTCAAAATGCGTCACCTGGACGCAAAGTTATGACGATTCTATGCAAACTTGATTCGGTCAGGTAGATTATTGTACCTACCAGCTATATAGAACAAACGAAAATTCTATGTAATAAAGTGGCTATATACGCTAGGCGCACGGGCGAGGTGTCGAAAGACGCGTCTCCGCGCGATCTAGCTAACTATGGCGTTACTGAAAATTGTGCTGAACAAAAATGTTGCTTTTCAGGTGAAAAACGTGAATTTTGAAGGAAATTTTTAACAAAACCAGGAATACCCACTACCCTATATGACTCGGACTCGCGGAACGCGCACCGGAATGCAGGTAAGGCAGGTAAGTATCTATTTCAACTAATTTAAACGGGATTTACGGGAAGAATTTTGAAATAAAAATTACTTTATGTTTCCTATACAAAAATTTGCATGAATTTTCTAAGTCTATGTGAGCGAGAAAATTTTTTCGCGTTTTCGTCAATATTATCAGTCAGATGGTGTTAGGTAGCCTAATTAGGAACAACTCAGCTGAAAACAGCGTCAAAATGCGTCACCTGGACGCAAAGTTATGACGATTCTATGCAAACTTGATTCGGTCAGGTAGATTATTGTACCTACCAGCTATATAGAACAAACGAAAATTCTATGTAATAAAGTGGCTATATACGCTAGGCGCACGGGCGAGGTGTCGAAAGACGCGTCTCCGCGCGATCTAGCTAACTATGGCGTTACTGAAAATTGTGCTGAACAAAAATGTTGCTTTTCAGGTGAAAAACGTGAATTTTGAAGGAAATTTTTAACAAAACCAGGAATACCCACTACCCTATATGACTCGGACTCGCGGAACGCGCACCGGAATGCAGGTAAGGCAGGTAAGTATCTATTTCAACTAATTTAAACGGGATTTACGGGAAGAATTTTGAAATAAAAATTACTTTATGTTTCCTATACAAAAATTTGCATGAATTTTCTAAGTCTATGTGAGCGAGAAAATTTTTTCGCGTTTTCGTCAATATTATCAGTCAGATGGTGTTAGGTAGCCTAATTAGGAACAACTCAGCTGAAAACAGCGTCAAAATGCGTCACCTGGAAGCAAAGTTATGACGATTCTATGCAAACTTGATTCGGTCAGGTAGATTTTTGTACCTACCAGCTATATAGAACAAACGAAAATTCTATGTAATAAAGTGGCTATATACGCTAGGCGCACGGGCGAGGTGTCGAAAGACGCGTCTCCGCGCGATCTAGCTAACTATGGCGTTACTGAAAATTGTGCTGAACAAAAATGTTGCTTTTCAGGTGAAAAACGTGAATTTTGAAGGAAATTTTTAACAAAACCAGGAATACCCACTACCCTATATGACTCGGACTCGCGGAACGCGCACCGGAATGCAGGTAAGGCAGGTAAGTATCTATTTCAACTAATTTAAACGGGATTTACGGGAAGAATTTTGAAATAAAAATTACTTTATGTTTCCTATACAAAAATTTGCATGAATTTTCTAAGTCTATGTGAGCGAGAAAATTTTTTCGCGTTTTCGTCAATATTATCAGTCAGATGGTGTTAGGTAGCCTAATTAGGAACAACTCAGCTGAAAACAGCGTCAAAATGCGTCACCTGGACGCAAAGTTATGACGATTCTATGCAAACTTGATTCGGTCAGGTAGATTATTGTACCTACCAGCTATATAGAACAAACGAAAATTCTATGTAATAAAGTGGCTATATACGCTAGGCGCACGGGCGAGGTGTCGAAAGACGCGTCTCCGCGCGATCTAGCTAACTATGGCGTTACTGAAAATTGTGCTGAACAAAAATGTTGCTTTTCAGGTGAAAAACGTGAATTTTGAAGGAAATTTTTAACAAAACCAGGAATACCCACTACCCTATATGACTCGGACTCGCGGAACGCGCACCGGAATGCAGGTAAGGCAGGTAAGTATCTATTTCAACTAATTTAAACGGGATTTACGGGAAGAATTTTGAAATAAAAATTACTTTATGTTTCCTATACAAAAATTTGCATGAATTTTCTAAGTCTATGTGAGCGAGAAAATTTTTTCGCGTTTTCGTCAATATTATCAGTCAGATGGTGTTAGGTAGCCTAATTAGGAACAACTCAGCTGAAAACAGCGTCAAAATGCGTCACCTGGAAGCAAAGTTATGACGATTCTATGCAAACTTGATTCGGTCAGGTAGATTTTTGTACCTACCAGCTATATAGAACAAACGAAAATTCTATGTAATAAAGTGGCTATATACGCTAGGCGCACGGGCGAGGTGTCGAAAGACGCGTCTCCGCGCGATCTAGCTAACTATGGCGTTACTGAAAATTGTGCTGAACAAAAATGTTGCTTTTCAGGTGAAAAACGTGAATTTTGAAGGAAATTTTTAACAAAACCAGGAATACCCACTACCCTATATGACTCGGACTCGCGGAACGCGCACCGGAATGCAGGTAAGGCAGGTAAGTATCTATTTCAACTAATTTAAACGGGATTTACGGGAAGAATTTTGAAATAAAAATTACTTTATGTTTCCTATACAAAAATTTGCATGAATTTTCTAAGTCTATGTGAGCGAGAAAATTTTTTCGCGTTTTCGTCAATATTATCAGTCAGATGGTGTTAGGTAGCCTAATTAGGAACAACTCAGCTGAAAACAGCGTCAAAATGCGTCACCTGGACGCAAAGTTATGACGATTCTATGCAAACTTGATTCGGTCAGGTAGATTATTGTACCTACCAGCTATATAGAACAAACGAAAATTCTATGTAATAAAGTGGCTATATACGCTAGGCGCACGGGCGAGGTGTCGAAAGACGCGTCTCCGCGCGATCTAGCTAACTATGGCGTTACTGAAAATTGTGCTGAACAAAAATGTTGCTTTTCAGGTGAAAAACGTGAATTTTGAAGGAAATTTTTAACAAAACCAGGAATACCCACTACCCTATATGACTCGGACTCGCGGAACGCGCACCGGAATGCAGGTAAGGCAGGTAAGTATCTATTTCAACTAATTTAAACGGGATTTACGGGAAGAATTTTGAAATAAAAATTACTTTATGTTTCCTATACAAAAATTTGCATGAATTTTCTAAGTCTATGTGAGCGAGAAAATTTTTTCGCGTTTTCGTCAATATTATCAGTCAGATGGTGTTAGGTAGCCTAATTAGGAACAACTCAGCTGAAAACAGCGTCAAAATGCGTCACCTGGAAGCAAAGTTATGACGATTCTATGCAAACTTGATTCGGTCAGGTAGATTTTTGTACCTACCAGCTATATAGAACAAACGAAAATTCTATGTAATAAAGTGGCTATATACGCTAGGCGCACGGGCGAGGTGTCGAAAGACGCGTCTCCGCGCGATCTAGCTAACTATGGCGTTACTGAAAATTGTGCTGAACAAAAATGTTGCTTTTCAGGTGAAAAACGTGAATTTTGAAGGAAATTTTTAACAAAACCAGGAATACCCACTACCCTATATGACTCGGACTCGCGGAACGCGCACCGGAATGCAGGTAAGGCAGGTAAGTATCTATTTCAACTAATTTAAACGGGATTTACGGGAAGAATTTTGAAATAAAAATTACTTTATGTTTCCTATACAAAAATTTGCATGAATTTTCTAAGTCTATGTGAGCGAGAAAATTTTTTCGCGTTTTCGTCAATATTATCAGTCAGATGGTGTTAGGTAGCCTAATTAGGAACAACTCAGCTGAAAACAGCGTCAAAATGCGTCACCTGGACGCAAAGTTATGACGATTCTATGCAAACTTGATTCGGTCAGGTAGATTATTGTACCTACCAGCTATATAGAACAAACGAAAATTCTATGTAATAAAGTGGCTATATACGCTAGGCGCACGGGCGAGGTGTCGAAAGACGCGTCTCCGCGCGATCTAGCTAACTATGGCGTTACTGAAAATTGTGCTGAACAAAAATGTTGCTTTTCAGGTGAAAAACGTGAATTTTGAAGGAAATTTTTAACAAAACCAGGAATACCCACTACCCTATATGACTCGGACTCGCGGAACGCGCACCGGAATGCAGGTAAGGCAGGTAAGTATCTATTTCAACTAATTTAAACGGGATTTACGGGAAGAATTTTGAAATAAAAATTACTTTATGTTTCCTATACAAAAATTTGCATGAATTTTCTAAGTCTATGTGAGCGAGAAAATTTTTTCGCGTTTTCGTCAATATTATCAGTCAGATGGTGTTAGGTAGCCTAATTAGGAACAACTCAGCTGAAAACAGCGTCAAAATGCGTCACCTGGAAGCAAAGTTATGACGATTCTATGCAAACTTGATTCGGTCAGGTAGATTTTTGTACCTACCAGCTATATAGAACAAACGAAAATTCTATGTAATAAAGTGGCTATATACGCTAGGCGCACGGGCGAGGTGTCGAAAGACGCGTCTCCGCGCGATCTAGCTAACTATGGCGTTACTGAAAATTGTGCTGAACAAAAATGTTGCTTTTCAGGTGAAAAACGTGAATTTTGAAGGAAATTTTTAACAAAACCAGGAATACCCACTACCCTATATGACTCGGACTCGCGGAACGCGCACCGGAATGCAGGTAAGGCAGGTAAGTATCTATTTCAACTAATTTAAACGGGATTTACGGGAAGAATTTTGAAATAAAAATTACTTTATGTTTCCTATACAAAAATTTGCATGAATTTTCTAAGTCTATGTGAGCGAGAAAATTTTTTCGCGTTTTCGTCAATATTATCAGTCAGATGGTGTTAGGTAGCCTAATTAGGAACAACTCAGCTGAAAACAGCGTCAAAATGCGTCACCTGGACGCAAAGTTATGACGATTCTATGCAAACTTGATTCGGTCAGGTAGATTATTGTACCTACCAGCTATATAGAACAAACGAAAATTCTATGTAATAAAGTGGCTATATACGCTAGG